>NW_019059608.1:1437092-1457077 GCF_000696155.1 Zootermopsis nevadensis
AGGTTACTTTTGCAGTGTGTTTTCTTTGAATCTCTTTCGTCTTATTCCTTACAGGACTAACTTTGCCTTATTCCAACGGAGTATCTGCCATTGGGTAACGACGTACTTGGAGCGATTCCGTCTGGAACAGTTCTGAATTCCCACATTGTGGCTGAAACTGATGGTTCAATGATTTTTCTGTGAACCTGGAAGGAAGATTAACTTCCTTCCAGTGAAGTGACAGGAAATACATAAATTTCACCTTTTACCACTAGTGAAAATGCTACTCACAGGGAAACTCCTAAAATGTTGCCACATTAAAGAATTTTCTTCTTTAAAAAACTACAATGTTCTGACACAGAAGAAAGTTACTGCATTTGCTTTAAGTAGCCTATTTTCTTCTTGTTGATTCTAGTTCGAGAACTTTCTTCTTTGCTTGTTAATTTTCTTGTCATTCTCGTTTCTTCCACTTCTGCAGACTCGGAACAGGACAAAATTTCTAAAGAAGGGAACGAGATGAAGCAGAATATCCTTTCTCATCTAAACGTCCAGAACATTGTGACGCTAATGTTGATGATTTTGAGCCATGTTCAATGCTGCATTCAACACCGGGAAGAACTCAAATGCGAGGCCGATCGATTTGTGCAGTGCTGACGGATGGCATTGTATTATGTGGATTGCTGCTGGATGATGTTTCACATTCAGCAAGTCCGTCCCCAATGTGAGCATTATCTGGGATTTCAGCCATATTCAAAAGCCAGATACCGGATGCTCGAAAGCCAATGACTGCGTTTCCAGCAGTGGCTACCTTCATCCAGGCCTAGCAAACAATTGGGCATAATGATAGCTTTGTGAACGAACTGACGTGTCTTCTCACAATCCCTGCTACGTCTTCATAAAAGTGAATCTTCAGAGGCTTTAGGAAAGACCTGTCTCTTCGCTGCAACCAATGAGTTGTGTGTAAGGCAAACATAAAATAAAGACAGTCTACGGGCAACAGAGTGCTAAAGCATTTCATTGCCTTTGCGGTGCAAAGAGTGTCCATCTGCTGCAAATACAGCAGGGTGTTTAGAACGTAGTTTGAAGTACGTGATGTGCTGTTTAAGAAGCCAAAGAAAAAATCTCAAGAGTCAATATAACTACTGTTCCTTGTGCTTCCAGGCGGAATATTCTATTTTACTGTCATGTTGTGGATCTGTTCGATTTGAATTTGAAGATGGCAGTCTTCTGGGTTGTTGCGCCATGTAGTCTGGTAGAAGTTTACCGACGTTTCAGAGGTCCTTGCTGCCTCCATCATCAGGGTGATCGTAATTATCATTATTATTATTTATTACATGTTGGCATGACACTCCTGGTGAGATGATTGTAGATTACTTGTAACTAACCAAGATTATTTATTCGTAATCATAATTTTTATGAAATACTTTTCGCCGTATCATTGGTTGACTTAGCCCTTGATAGATTGTTAATTTGACGCTGTTAGTGACACAAGACAAGAGAACAGTGAATGGAATGAGGACTCTATAACTTTTATGAAGTATAAAAACACGATGTAAACAGTTATTTTTATCATAAAGTAGTACTAGTGTGTAAGTACCATGCATTTTTAATCATGGTTCTAGATGCAGCTTTTGTGCAGGCTTCAAGCTGCAACGTCTGCTGTATTTTTCGTAAAAATACCTGTAAGGGCCCTGGATTTAGTGAGGAAGCAATGCCGAAGAGAAAAATTCCCTGCCTTTTCTAATGACTTTACCCCGCATCGTCCGGCCTGCAGCCGGTCTGTTTACTGATTGCTATATATCTTTATACAGAGTGATTCAAAAGGTTAGGGCCAAACTGAAGGAGCGTATAGAGGGACTCAGAGAGAACAACTTTCGAATATATATCAATCCTTCCATATCTATTGAAAGTAGTGAAGAACAGTTTACCTCAGGCTGAAACATGTCTGATTTATATTTTTGTGCTACCAAGTTTGAATCTCGACCTACAGAACGCTAATTCTAATTAATTTTAATGTAACTAAATCTATGTAACACAGCTCTTAAGAAACTAGTCAAGAAATCCCCCGCCTTCTGTGGATCCAAAGATTCACTCCTGTGTTCGCAAGGGCTGCATCCACTCCTTATTCCGGTCCAGCGCATCCATTCCATATTCCTTATAATTTAGGCAAATACTTTTAAATCGACAACGATCATGTTCACATCAGCTCTCTCCCGTTCACTACACGTAATCAACTGCTAACATTCCACTCTAAGTAATATCTGTCGTTGGTGTAGCGTTGTATAATAGCCCACGCACTATCCACGGAACTTGGCAGCAGTATCTCCACACAGGATTTCATGGAATTCACTTTGTGCACGTGGTCTGAGCCGATGTTTAACCAAAGCATATTTATCAGCCAAGTGTAGCATGTTACGCCACTGACCAGGTAAGTGCACGTCCACAAAACAAAAATGCTCTTATTTTAGCTTCGCCATTTGTGTACCCGTTTGTCTGTGTCCATTGTAACCACACGAGAATCGTTGAACTGATATTCACAGAATGCGATACTAGGGATTTTAACTAAAATTTGGTGACATTACAGTTTTGGGTGAAATCGAACGACAATAACGGACATTTTGCATGAAAACCTAGATGTGTTTCTCTTCACTCCACACTTGTTAACTGACTGCAAAAAATGCTGGGAACAAAACGTTTTGAAAATTAGTTATAGTTTCTCTTTTGTTTATCTGTGAATGGACAAAACTCTACATTTTTGGCCCCTGGTTGGTTGAGCTAGTCTCAGCCTAGGACAAAACGTTTAGACATTTGAATAAAACCTTTCAGACGACGAAATAAATCAAACGTGGTAATTATAGGCGCACACTTCTCGTTACATCGCCGTCAGAAACCTCTAATTTAAAAACTTTTGTGTTCAGTAAACATTTTCCGCAAGTAATACGGCTTTCGGGACAGTTAAATAAAACAATTTAATAACTCGAGAAACGGTTGGACTGATGTTAGTTAAATTTATTATATTTGCGATCCTAGTTAGACCGACCAGCTTTTTTATTATTGTATTCAGATCATTAAAAGTTAGCATTCCGGAACTGAAAACGTAGAGGTAATTATAGTCAATGTAAAAGTTTCAATGTTTACGATAATGTGAAACATGAAAAAGTTATGAATGTTTCAGAAACGAAAACTTTGTTTTATATCGTAATGTTCAGGTCCCAGAACAAAGTTTTTATTAACACGCGATTATCAATTTGTGTGTGTTTCAGGTTGGTCGTGATAAGGCCTATCCGCTCCCTGAATCAGGCGAATAGCAAACCAATGCTTTGAACTAGAGACCTTCGAAGCTCGAGTATGTGCGTGATACATTACACATACTGATAGTCATGTACTGTAATTAACTGGTAAAACATATAATGCCTGTAAGAATCGAAGAATGTCGTAGTGGGAGTAGGTAAGGCCTAGATTAAATAAAATGTTAATCTTCCCTCGGTACAGAATTTTGAGAATGTCAGCCTCACAAAACCTCTGTGAGATCCTAAGCGTATTATCGTAAAATGCATTTCGCTCCTAACATATGCAGCTGAAAATCGCGGTTATATAAACTCGGGAAACACTGAAGAAGAAATACACCAACGATCTTTCTGGAATTATTGGCGTGACGATTCTACGAGAGAGATTGCTGCGAACATACCAGATCTAGTCACTCGGTGTGTGTCTCCATAAAGAGGCAAGTTCCAGCTGAATTGTGGCATACGAAGGCACTATACGTAATTCACATAATGTGATCTCCTTTATCATTTCTGACACTAATTAATTTATATCTGTGTGGAAAGGATAATCAGTTTTATACTAATTTAGATTCTTACTAGGTTTTCAATGCCTTATATTTGTCTCCCATAACTTCCAAGTTAAGTTTAAGACCATATGTTTCTTATATTATTATTTTATTACCAGGTTATCAACGTGTGGTTTCCTTGCTTCATTAATATAACTTAATAACTTTATTCCATCGAAATAATTTTTTGTGTACTGACACACGTAAATAACTTGCCATTTTTATTACATTCAGAGCTGAAGTTACGCAAATTAATAGAAAGAGTCGTGATATAATAAAACAATAATTAATATTTTTTCCAATACTTGCATCGTCTTAATTAATACAACGCCAATAAGCAAACGACCAATGGATGGACGTCTTGCACCAATGTGTGACAATACGGGGCAAGAAAGAAATGTTACGAGGTGCGTTGTGTTTAGTCCACCAAGTCGTCAGGTGACTGTGCTGTGTAACAACGACCCATTCATGCATTTAGTGATGCATTCTTTCAAAGAGAATTAAGTGGGCTGTGGATTTCATCCCGCTTTTATCATTTGAAATCATTGAAGTGAAAGACATTCAGTCAAAACACTGAAACGTGGTGAACGTGGCGCCAACTGGTTTGAATAAAGAGGCTCCAACATCATAAAAGTTGCATGAAGACCAAAATTAATTAAATATGTTTTTCAGTCGCCGTGAAATTTTACAGCGTATCAACTTTATATCTCCCTTGTTTACTTCAGCGTTACCGCAAGAAGTTCAAGGTCAAATAAGAATGCTAATTTCCTTTCACTTTGCAGGTTGTTTTCAAACATTTATACTTCGTAAATCAGCATATTAAAAATTTCGTTTCTACTCAACTTTCCAAAATGAGTACTCTTTAAAGCCTTAGTACGATCTGAGGTTTGAGCCTCTTCCGAGTAAGCAGCCCTAACTGGTCAAGAGAGGCGAGTCGAATTATTCTAAAATAATTTCTGTTTTCCAACAATAAGTCACTGCTGCACGCATACCATTCCATTCTCGTGCAATGCCATACAAAGCAGTTATTCGTAAAGTAAAAAAAAAATCCGTGTAATTTTAATGCCAAATTCTGGAGTATGTTTTCTCACACTGGCATCATATTATTATAGAAACAAGCTTGTGCACTTGGTATTGATTAGAAATTACCAGAAAGCTTTACTAGGAGAATTCTTTTGTAGTCAGCCAAATTTTATTAAAACTTCCCATGCTGAGTTTGTAGCAGAAGAGACTTTTTGTTTGTTAACAGCATATATTCTCACTGTAATGCACAATTTTTATTGTCAAAGAATATCAGAAGAGTTTAATTGCACTGATCTTGTCAGGCGCTAGGATCGATCTAAAAGATGCGATATCTATGAACGAGATACCTCATATATAACACGAATAGGATTCAGGCCGATTTGTCTACCGGAGCCATCTAGTGGAGAATCAGGAGAGACATTGGTGAGAATTTGTTAATATTATTATTAAAATTGATAGTAGTATTATTAATAGTATCATTATCAGTAATAGTATTGTTATTGGTACACCTCTGTGTCGCAGCTTCGGTCAGGAAGGGGTAGTGCAGGGATACGTCTTGTCTCATACGACGGTAGTATAAATGTTGTTGGCCCTGCAAGAAGCATAAACTGCCTTGTGTTCGAGTGTGTTCTCGAAATGACTGCCGATTTCTGACGAGTACATCAAAGCGGAAGCAGTATCGAAGTCGTTTCTCGTTCATGTAAACGTGATACTGACGCGAGGTTTTATATCTCTTGTTTTTGTGATTTGTCGGGTGAAAGTTAAGTGATAAAGTGTAAAATGACATTCCTTTACGTGTGTTAAAATAGTTTGATTTGTAATAACGTTATAATTTCGATCACATGATGTGTGCGTGAGAGAAACTTGATCCATCCTGTCACTGTCATAGACGTGCAGCTGCCATTACGCCGTTCGGACTCAAATCCAGTGGTGTCAAGTGGACTGGCTGGCTTGAGGTAAGTGAAAGATGTTGGAGGATTATCAACATTTCTGGCATTTGATTAAAAGCCGAAGAGAAGACTGCAGTTATTTAGATAGGACTGTAGTTTCAATTTGTATACATATCTGCAGTAGAATACAGTATTTGGCCTGATGAAACTGTACGAGGTGTTTAGATATTCTCCTTACAAAAAGCGTTTATTAAAGTACAATAAGTAGATATAATGCATATTATGATAGGCTTATTGGAGCGAAATAATTAATGTACTCGCCTGCGAGGCGAAATACATTGTTTTGGTAGGCTGTTACCTTTTTGTTGCAGCAAACGAGGTTTAGGTTCAGATTTTAGGTTTGGTTTAGATTCAGGGCATAAGCTTTAGTTTAAAATTCTTCGTGTCTTGCTTTATGGCTGGATCAGTTTGGTATCAAATGAAGGAATACCTTTAAAATACACTGGCGAACGTTCCTATTTCTTCGTCCAGTGAAATGATGAAATTGCTTACTTGGTATGGCAATATTATGAATATGTTTTCCTATTGACAGGCAAAGAGAATTGCTGACAGAATTTGTTCTTCGCACGGGCGTTTATTGAAATGAAGTATAGAAATAATAAAATTGCTCATTGTGATGACTCTTAGGATTACAAATTCACATTAGCTAAAATAAATATTCTAGAGCTTTCGTTACAGAAATTCTGATGTGTGTACAATTATAAGGAGGAATATTAAAGGATTCCGTTTACAGCTCACCCAAATTATAAAGCTGTAATTCTTCAGGTTTTCGCCGCTGGAGTTCGGTGTACAACTTCGGCTTTCGGGGATGAGCTGCGTCGAATGTTAGAAGTTTTCCGTGCCCTGAAGATGGCAACTGCTGTGTCTACCGAAAAGAAAAAAAAGTCGACATTCGACGCGGCTCATCCCCGAAAGCCGATTGTAAAAGAGTACTTTATTTACTTGTCTTTTCGAGATATTTGGTTTGAATTACGTTTTATTTCATATGCCCAGATCTAATACGGCATAAAGCAATGAAATAGCAGACATTCTGCTGAAAAGATTGGTATGCGAAAAGCGTGCTTATTAAATATCAGTCCAGTTATCTGATATCAGGATAGGTCATATGGGGGGATGACTGTGGGGAGGTGGCGTTATCTATGGTGGAGTAGTGCAGCGATAGTGATGAACTTGTGCTAAACGATAACATATGCCCCCCGCTTTTCGAATCAGGGGTGATAATCCTGTAACAGACATTCAGGACCTGCGCAACGATCAGATATGCCATTTCCATCGGTACGCGAGAGTATCTAAACAGAAATTATCGTTCAAGCGTTGCTCAAGCGATTGAAGGTTCCCGCATGGTAACTGAAACATAAATTAGACCAACGATTACTGTTTAATTTCGCGGTTTTGTTTTGTATATACTGTATATTTCTATCATTTTATTTAATATGGCGGTTTTACTGTGGTTGTGATTATAATGTACTAAGTTTTCAGCAGAAATTGATTCCCTGTTCTTATGCTGAAATTAAGAATTACACGCATTTCTATTTATTTTCGTAATAAAACGTAGTGCATACTCACGGTTCCTTAAAAATCCCAAGCAATGGTGTTCCCTCAGATTGCAGCATAGATGTGCACCAGACATAAGGAAAACGGTGAATGCATGCGATGGACATTTAGAACACTTAATACGACATTGCTTTTCTTGTTATCTGATTTAATTGTATTTTATTTTTTGACAAATAGGACGTATATCAGGAATGGGTTGCCCTATTTTTCGGTCACTCGTATTAACTCCGCTCTGGAAGCGGAACGTACAGCGGAACGGTAGCTTTCCATTTCATTATTTTGGTTTGTTTGCCTGTTGTGTTTAACGACATGTAAACTGCGGGTATGCAGGTATAATAAAGTGTGTAGGGTATACGCATATTGAGCAAGTGACCACCAGTTTTGTGTGTGGTATTCATGGAATGACGACATCGTAACCGAACGAACGTGACTTAAGATTCTAATTTGTGTCACATTTTACTTTTGATTTTTTTTATCTAAACTGCGCTTTATAGTATTGTTAGGCCTGTTTACTTTGTAAGATACATTTCTAAATGGGCTATTAAATAATCCTGCAAAGGTTCTCATTTACTGTCACTACTAAACTATGCACACTCCCTACTAATGTTTTATTATACGTACAAACTACCAGTCAGGTAATATTTTCAAGAGAAGCCACAAATTCATTGTCATTCGCAAAAGTTCTAAAAAAACATCAGCTTTTTGAGATATCACACATTTGATCCAAAAAGAAAATAAGTTATTGATTGAAAATTCGCTTTACAATACATTGATATTGCTTAGAACTGGTCCAATGGGAAGCAGAGTTTGTTTCAGTTCTACTCTGTAATCCAATCAATTTGTTACTATGACGACGGGGCCTTATCGAAAAAAGGGGAAGAGAAGGGCGCAACAGGAGTGGGGTGTGACGTAACATGGGGGCAAGTTGTATCCATCTGTTGCAGAAAATTCAGGGTTCGCACTGCTCAGCCGATCCTGTTGCTGACGAGGAACACTGAGTTCGAATACCGAGCGGTCCGTGAGGAAGTATCTCGTTTCTTCGGCCACTTTCTGTCTGTTGTTTGTCACTGGTGATGTGTCAACTCGATTCCTCGGCGGGATTTGAACAGTTACTGTCTGACTACAGTGCATAAATTATGAGATACTACGTCGAATTAGAGGTCTCCTCGGGCCTGGTTCAAATGATACCAGTCAAACGCTTTTTTGGACCATTATTTTTTCGCAAAGGCAAAGTTATTCGTAGTTGAGCTCATCTTATGCTCGGGACACAGTCGGGGCTCCGGAAGCAAATCCCATTTCCTTTATTTTATCCGGGATTTTCGTAGCTGTCCCTCCCAGAAATAGCTCGAGGCAACAACTGACAAACTTGCTATCTGGAGTCTATGTACCATTCCTGAAACGACAAAATAACTTCAGCATATAAGCATTGAAAGAAATATGTATTTATGGTACGTTTGTTGGGGCAGATTGTAAATATATCGGACTTAGGTTAGGTGCAGTTAACATATTTGAAGACAAACTTTGGGCTCGGACAGGAGGTCCTGGAGAAATACTAAAATCCCAACCATTGTCGATATCTACCTTGAATTAGGCCACGACTGCTTCCTTCCACATCTTTTTTCAATTCATTATGCAGTAATCGTTCTATCATTCGACCATGTACAATCAGATATTTTGACACAGTCGAATAATTTATAAACAGATTAGCAGAACACGTAAACATGATGTCATAAACATCCCCTTGATCTCTCTCCAATTTTCAACTGCATTGAGATTTGTTTTAAAACTATAACTTATTACAAGGACGTGATGAGATAAATATTTATTTTCATATAACATTTTTCTAAAATATTCTTAAATGTTTAGGCCTAATTAACAATGCAGTTCGTAAAATACCAGATTAAGAATCGATAACACTTTAGTTCCCAGTTTTTCTCTGTGACAATGAAGCATGGACAAAATGTCCCAAATACAACACCAGAATCAATGCTACAGAGATGAAACTCATTAAACATTCCTTAGATTGTACGTGGAAACACTGTAGAGGAAACCAAGCCATTTTGAATAAACTAAATAGCTGATCACCATTTTTCAAATTGTAGGCCAATGAAAGATATTTATTTTCAATGTTGAAAGAATGGAGAAAAACGAAGTAATCTGACTGTTAGACAGTTAACGCCAGAATGGATCAGCAAATGCCCGAACGTATTAGTTGATGTTACTAAAGTACGGTTTTCTCTCTGGAATACTGGCCGCGTGTTGACAAATTTCGTGTTATCATGCCTTCAAAATGAAAAGTTGCCGCTGCAATATTGACTAGACACTTCCGATGCTCGATGTCGCTGTTGTCAGTGATGACTTTAATTTATAAAAAAATGCCATATTTTGGTTATGCATTTGTATGTGATGTAAAATCGCAAATAGTTATATAACTGTCAACAAATTGCCGAAGATTTAAATAGATACATGTGTGAGTGTAAACGTAGAACGTACGCATCAATTTTTTTAATTATTTTATTGCTCTTTGTGGTTTATTAAACGACGTTATCAGTAGCTCAGACTGTAAAGTCAAATGATAGCATGAATAACGATAAATTAATTGAATCGATCGTGGGCTAACTTGGTGTACTATACTTGAAATTGGCTGGAGAGACTGGTGAAGACAACGAGAAATCTTGGACAGAAGAGCCGGTTTATATACTGAGAGTTTAACCCGGGACCTCCGGAATACGAAGCAGGGACTTTAGTGACTCTGCGTTAAGCTGTCGGCGTTACTTTTGATGCATTCTGTAGTGACTGGACTCGCTCTGATGTCTTGTGTATACATCAAGAGTTCGAATTTGACTGGATGATACATAAAGTAGCCACAGATTTAAAGCCACTTGAACGATTAATGATTGATAAAACAGAACTAATGTTTGTGCGTGAATGTTTTCTTCTCTAAGTAATGCGTTACTAACAACGGGCCTCAGAAATTCATGGGTGGCAGAACTGAGAGCATATATTTTAAAATACACGATTTAATTGAGCTGTTTAGAATGAAGTAAATCGTTTTCAAATTTAATAAATGCAGATAAATTAGGATGTTTTCTCAGACATTTGAATAATTTTACCAAACAATTATTTATGTTTGAATATTGCAATAAGATTCCCCTACAAACTGACAGTCTGTGTATCCATGAACTATAGTTCCATTCTTTAATTAAAGATTCCTATCTATTAACAATACATGCAAACTTTCATTACAGTACATTAGCTTATGAAAACGTCAATATATGTACTGGTTATGTTGTGGAATAAAGAATGAAAGCTGGTATCTGACCCGGAATAGATAACGTAGTTTGTGCTGAATATATTAATAAATTAATTTACGCATGATTACAGTATAATGAAAACCATGGACTTGCTGTCCATAATAGTCAGTCTTTAGGTGGGATTCGAACATAAGTGGGTGAGGAGAGTATTGGGTTGTGCAATATATTTAACGAGATCATATGTTGAGGGAAATCTGAAGTGTTGTAGACCATTTCTTTGTGTGTAATTATGGAACAAACTTTGAGATAGACTACATCATGCGATTTAAATACAGAAAATGTCTCGCCTGAACGTGGCTTGTTCTTGCAGATATAATATCCTGCCTATATTTAATTGCGTAATCGTGGATCAAATACAGATCAAACAAAAAGATTCTAATTAGGACTTCCACTGGGCTACAATTCATTTTATGGATGTTAGTTAATTGCCACTACCCAAAGGAAAAAAGAATTGGTATTATTGGAATGCAAATTTAAAATATTTGTTATAAAATGACCTAGTTATGATTTCATATGAAAATATATTTCAGACAGAATGTACATGGCTGATATGGCAAAATTGGAGCTACTGGCAGACTAGCATGTTATTGTAGTTACTCTGTTTCATAGCTAACAGCGTGAATTGTTAACACATACCGACGTGAACCCATTGGAAACGAACGCATACAGTGTGTTCAAATTGTTGTATTTTACCCCATAATGCATAGTAGCCATCACCAAAGTGCATGATGCAAGGCCACGGAAGATTTCTTCCTCTCCCTTTACAGCACAGCCCAAAGTCGCCAGTACAGCGTTGCAAGCTTTGGTGCCCTGCGAGTTCTGAGCTGTCTTCACTCGCCTGTGCTCTGCTGTTCGTGTTGTAACGGTGTACAGATCTGAAGTGATTATAAATCTTTGAATTTGATGACGAAAACTGCAGAAACAGCAGCGTTAAATAGGTTGAATCGTGAACTGTTCTCATAATTGCCATTTTATATTAAACCGAGACACTTGGAAATTCGAGAGGAAGATGGTTTTAATAGGTTTTGTGAGAGAGACTTTTAGTGGCCATGTGAGAAATTCCGAGGTCTATATGTATTGACTGTGATTCTTTAAACAGTATAACATAGGTCGATTCGTTTTGCTGTATTGTCTGTTATGTGACGTACATTTATATAGTTTGTACGACGTGTTGGGGGTTGGCCCTAATACCGTCTTCAGGTGAGAGGTTTTCATTATTCTGAAACGAATTCATGCGTTTTTATGTTGGTAGCAGTGTTGGGATATAGCCCGAAGCCCTTTGAATACTGAACCACTACATGAGCACGTACCTCAGACAGTGAATGTTACTCAAAATAATTTCCGGTTTATTGGTTGTGGTCTGGTATAGTGTTATGGGAACATAGACAGAACTTATTAATATTTTTAAGGTAATATTTAGGTTCATCCACGAGTACGAGTAAATTAACATGGAAACTCTGCTACAAGAGAAATTTTATCAGATATTATTTATTTATCATATTCCACTATTCTCTACTACAAATAGGCCTCGTTGCTGAAGAATCATTGTAAAAATAGACAAAAACCGGGTATTTAAGTTCAAGAATTTCCTCTTCAGGGAAGATTATCTTCATATGTTTGTCGATACCATATAACTTATGCACATGATACATCATCTTACAATAATACGAAAATCTGAGACCATTGCACTAAGGCTGGGCTACCTCGTAATCTGAATCTTCTTTTCCTGAATCGCAACACGTTGGGCTCCGCTTCTACGTTTCCAGTTCTCTTCAGGGCAACTTAACCTCCACTAAGCGATTGCAATAAATTTTAGTTTTAGCAGTATATTTAAATGAGCTGTGATAAATCTGAGTGAAGTGGGTTTTGTGTGCAGTTAGTTGCTTTAGAATATTCCATGCAAACGGCTTGAGGACAGAGGAATCGGATTTGAATAAAAAAAAACGTCTATTCCTGGTTTATGCTGATGTTGCTAATCTATTCGGCTGAAATATTCATAAATAAAAAATGAAACAGAAAAGACTACTAGGCGCTAATAAAGAATTCGGTCTATAAATAAGGGCAGAGAGAAATAAACAGAGTCTGTGGGCTTATATCATACGACCCGTGTGCGGGGAAAGAATGTTAGCGTAAAGATAGCTAATACATATTTTGGAGCTATAGTAACAAAACAGAATTATCATAAAGAAGAACTTATTAACGAATTAAACACAGAAAATTATTACGGTTATTCTTGCACTAATCTTGTACAAATCATTCCATTATGTTTTCATTCGTACCACGTACTCTGAAATACACTCGTTTCTGTGTAAAGAAACTGTTTTGTTCCAGTAAATGACAAAGCTTTAGTAAGTGTGCTCTATTTAATTTATTTGTTTGTGGAATTTCGTTTAGAATATTTAAACCTGGCCATATTTTATAAATAAATAATATTTTCTTATGTTGTGATGTGGCAAAACAATTTTAATATATCACGGAATATCGATGTCTTCATTTCAGATAGGTATCGAATCTCGTAAGTTGCGGTGGTCAAATGCACGGCGTCACATTCATATATATATGTCTTTGTCTTAGAGTAGTCTCTAGTCCGGAGTGTTGTAGGCATATTATAGAAACCTAATTAATAACAGCCTGTCCATATATTCTGCATTTCGTTCCCTTCGATGCCTTGTTTATTCACTAGTTTTACGTTTCCTTTTGCCTCCCTTCAGGTCTTTATTCAAGGGGGTACCTATAGGTTGTTTTTTTTCAGCAGGCTTCCACGAAACTCGAAATGAACGTCATGCCATTTGGAGGTTATTCCATCTTGGTTTTATTCGTCTTCCTATCCTTCACATGTGGCATATTTTCTCCAAGTAATAAATTCCGAATAGAACTATTACTAAACACGTAGTTTATTTAGTATGATTCAACCTGTCTCTATGCTCCTATGATAAGAGCAGCAAGCAGGGCTGTGGAGTCGATACTAAAATCTCAGACTCCGACCCCGACTCCTTCATAAAATCTCATTATGTATTAATAAGGGCAAACCTACTAAAATAGTAAATGACACCATAAGAGATTTCATCACCACCACGTGAATCATCAGGTTACTGCTTAGACTTATAACCTATATTTAAATATACGTCTAATGGTTATTGCAGAAATCGGTTGATTTGTAGACAGTTTGTATTCTTAAGGTACCGGAGCCAATGTTACAAAGCATTATTCCCACACCATGTGACAACGCGTCGTTAGTATGTACATGTGAATCGTAAGCTATATTGGAGCACAATTTTGTGTAAATTTTAAAATATCATTGATTGTCTGTCTTCACACAACAAATTCTAAAATGAATAAATTCATCCACATAGTAACTTATTTTATTACGTGTTCTATACTGATCTTACATGATTCAGACTTCATATGATCTCAGACTGTTTAGTTATGTGCACTATAGCAGTATTAAATTTGTAGTAGGAACATCATGGCTATAGTTTTTCATGTATAATGAAATATTTAACGGTTAACACACTAAATAAAATGAGTGCTCATATATATGAATTGATTTGTTTAAAATTTTATCGAATAAAGGAGGAGAATTAATATTTTATTTGAAGCGTTTGTATGTGTTGAATAATAACAAAGCCTGTCGTGTGAACTCTGAAATTAAGGAAAATCTGTTATTAATTTTGACTCTGTGTGACTACTTATGTCCGTGTAGTTTAATTCTCTTCATCTCTTCTCAAGTACATCCAGAAACTTACTGTGGATCGCTGGAACTTTCCGAACTTTAAGGTGTAAGTGGAGATGTGATGTGAAGACTTTGCAGATTAATCTTCAACAAGATAACATTTCACATGCTTGAGTTTCGTACAAAGTTTTAATAGGTTCCTTGCTTCTAACAGCGCGAGAGGAATGAGAGGGAAGAAGTCATCTTTCCTGGTCGGTGAGGAAGAGAAATCTATAGATGAAAATGGCTTTCCATCTCAGTAGCGAAGCAGGTCAACGCTTGGGACACGCTGGAAGAAACTGTGTATGTGTCGGGGTATATCAGCAATTAAAGCGATTTACTGAGGAACATGTCACAAGGCCTATTCTTTAAGAGTTGATGGTGATTATGACGGCTATAGGCCCTACAACAATCTGCTCATAGCATTTAATAGTACTCGAAAGTTTTTCAAGAAAATGCGAGTCTTTGATGTATAATGCCTTTGTGTGTACCCGTTTCTGTGTGACTCTGCCCTTAATAAGTTTTTGACGGGTTGACAGATTTTTATGAAACTCTTTATGATACATTATCTTTGTACCTTTCAATCTTGTTCACCAATAATACCATTATGGCGGCCGTGCGAAGATCAGATCCAGCCGAGAGCTCAACAACTTATTGGAGGATCTTGTAATTTTGTGTGTAATACATCGTTTAATTTAAAACGCAACCATAATTACAACAGTTATTTTTACCAATCATTTCATTATTGTTGTCTTATTTGGGACTCCCTTGTCAGAATACGCATTGATAGATACTACACGAACAGCAGCAGAGCATTTCGATTAATGAGCACACGTGTTCGGCTCATGAATACGCCATGTTTGCACCTGAAGAGCTTTTGCGCTACCGGAAATTTACCTTTTTTTATCGAGCCCGTTTTGTTCACAAGAGAACGCCGCTGGTCTCTGTTTTGTGTCAGATTAATCCAGTCTGCACCCTTCTACCCATTTTCCTTAATATCCACTTAGTATTATTGTCTCATCTATGTCTAGGTCTTACAAATAGTTTCTTTCCTTCCGTTTTTCCGACCAAGATTATGTACGTATTTCTCATCTCCTTGTGCGAAAATGCTCCATGTATCTGAATCTCCTTGAGTTGATCAGCATCAGTTTTTTCCAGCCCGAATATTCCCTTCAGCTGTAGTTAAATTACACACAGAAATTATTAACTAAATTGTACAATGTTCATTTATCTTACGGCATTATATATTCATCCAAAAACCTATTGTTATTCTCTGTTTCGGTCATTTTTATGATATCAAAGTTATTATTTAGTAAGTAAGTAAAGCCTCCAGCTACATGCCTATGCAGGCACTTGGGGGGATCGGAGGTACTGGTAGGGCCTCCCTAGCCAGATTGGTCGAGGGGGAGAGGTCAGACTAAGACAGGTACCCTGGTCCTCCAGGTTGGGGGTTGGTCGCAAGGCTAACAACCTTGAACCGTAAAAAGGAAGATGTTTTGAAACCTCGATCAAAGCTTCGGACAGACGGACCTAACAGAGGACCGACTGGAAGCGGAGAATTCAGGTGGCCATGGACCGAATACGGACCGGAGAGCCATAGAAGAATAAGAAGAAGAAAGTTATTATTTGGGAGTCAGTATTCCCCTATAGTTTGATAAAATCAAGCCAAATTCTCTCTGCAGTTTATATGGCCGGTAACTGTTCTTTGTTATTCATGTAACGTACGAAGGCAAGAATCTGTTTATACAAATTGTTACGTGTATTATCACAGTGCGTAACATTTGAGGACGTCGAGGGGTTGGCCGGGGAATAGGGCGGAGGTTGGTGTACTTTAGAGCTGTCACGTCTATCATAATCCTGCATGATGACTCAAACACGTATTTCCCTGGGGTACTCTGCATTGTGAGTAGCGTAACTAACATGTTTGTCTCTGTGGTACTTCCTACAGCGTATTTCTTGTTTGGAACGGCATGGACGCTGTAAAGTCCTTCTTACAGTTCTTGTAAGTAGCTTTCATGTGTAACATTACCGCAGGTCCATCTATCTACGTTCCTCCTCGCCACTTGCTTTATTCCTTTTTCTTACTTATTGATTACTAAACCACTTCACTCTCTGTTTCTGTGCGCGTTAGACTCTGAGGGTGGCCGAAGGAGATGAGGCATCCTGGAAGAGAGGACACAATCTAGAGGCGCCCCAGGGATAATGGAATAACGGTGATACTTCATCAGCTTCTTGCACGGTTATTTATTAATGAGACTTTTATTCACATGCATTGCCACTAACTGGCCCTGTATAAGGAGTGTTTGCCTCCTTTCTTGCACGTAGGTAATTTGTTACTTGAACGTCCCTATTATCAAGAAGTGGTTGTTGAAAAGGGGCAGATTGTTCATGTTAAGCGTGTTAGCCCGACGAACACTTCGAAAAATGAAAAATAAAAGTCTTCTCTCTTTATTTCGTGGTTCAGTGGTACTCCTAACACTGAACACAGCAAACGCGACCCTATAAAGTAGCTCCAGCCAGCGAGACGCTCGCCGTAAGCGCATCCTCAATTATCTGGCAAGGAACACGATAATATTTGGCGAAGTTCACAGCTGAATTCTAACTCTGGTATGTCTATTCTGTAAGACCTTTGATTTTTACTCATATAACGACGTTTTTTTGTATGTGTGTATTTATTTTTAATAACAAACATCTGATTCTTTGAAAGGTGAGCAGATATAATATTAGCTTCAGAAGTGAGGTATTACTTCAGAAGCTTTAGAAAGAAGACACATGAGAAGCCGTAGTGCGTATTCATGACAGTAGCGTCGCACCAACAACGCCATGGATGATCGGTAAATGTTGACTACAGTGGTTCACTTCTCAGATTTTCGAATTGGACAGAAATCCATTGTACGTTCCAGTAGATATGTTGCTCGTAATACGCCCATTTGCATCCTCGCTTTCATGTCTTCAGTGAAAACTCTAGGTCTGTATGAAGGAAGCAGTTTCTGGAAAGAATCAAATCCCGCCTTTATCCCGTGGGACTAATAAGTAAATTGAGGATTTCAATTTTTTGTTGCTGGTAGGTTACTAACTTCGATGTACCATGAATGGGGGTAATTGAGGTAAGAATTCACAGACACCTTTGGACTAAATGGGGTTGAGTAGTCTGGCGCTTAGATCACTTGTATGGGCCACACAGTCGGTCTCGAAATAATGGTGAATAGAAATCCGCTGGGCTACGTAATTAATTGAACGTTATATTTGTACAGATGTATTCAAAATTCTGTGTGACAATTCAGTTTACATTTAGAATACTGAGACGTTCAATAATTTCGATGCGAGATTAAAATTTTCGTAATCTCTGATAGCAAATTTTAATTTCTGTACCATCTGTTTCCAGGTGTTTCCTCTGTCACTCCAAAATTAACATGTAAAGTATCTGAGAATTTTTCATCAGCCACATTTGTTCTTGTATGTCATCTACTATAACAGCGCAGGAATATCTTTTTGTCAACCAAAAGACCAACAGATTCTATTACTTCCTCATAACAAGCGAAAACTGCATGTGTTATTAAATTTTCTTCTGCTTGATAATTACAAATACGTCTGTAGCCACCAAAACTTTAAGTATTATTATTGAAGATAATGAGAACAATGATTTTCTTTCTTAATCTTGTTTTGCGTCACCGACATTTTGTATATATTTCCATTCGCCCTGATCACTGCTCCTGCTTTATGCCACCCTCTTGTATTAAACAATGATACAGTCACGTGGCTGAGTTATAAACGGAGCTGGTTTTATGTCTGGCGTTTCGCAGTTCTATCAGGCTCATTTCTCCCTCAGCACAGACGTTCTGTCTGCAATATTGCTACCGATCCTCTCCAGCGGACTCGCTTCATCCAGAGACGTCCCATTGTTTTAAATCTAAGAGGGAGAACTCGGATTATACTTACGCAGGCAAAATCTTGGGGGACGGAGGTGGGATCATCCCTCTTTCCCCCTGTATTTCTGACGTCATCCAAGGTAATGGGTGCTAAGCAAGTTTATGTCTTATAACAGGACCACTAACTCAAATTTACTATTGTTGTTACAAAACAGAGTGAACCCAAAGTCGATGCGTAGTGGTTGTCACTTCGGGAAGATCCTAGTTCGAATCTCTTGACTGGCAAACTTCTTTAGGATTTGTGTGATTTTTCTAATTTCTCTTGCAGTTTGCCCCTGAGTACCTGAAAATGGTAACGGTCGGTTCCTGCCACATTATTTCCAGTTCCTACTTTTACATTCGCATTTGACACTGTCTGTCCTATGCAGTTTAAAGAGCGTTGTTTAATAACTAGGAATCAGTCGCCTGTCAGAATGAATGCAGTGTGGTCTTTTGACTGTTCAAATTATAATTTTGAATTCTAGCATAGCTTTATGATACTGTGTTCTTTGGCGATATGAACTACCAATTCCCGTTTGACTTCATTCGATTTAACAATATCTTAAAGTGAGGGTGAAGCCTGGATTCACGAGTGTGCTTATGACTTAGGCACCAAGTCAGTTAATCAAGGGAAAGAATTGTGCCTTGAATATCATTAAATATTATCTCGGAGCGCACAGAGTCGTTCGGTTGACAGTCCCCTTTAGTATTAATAAAATTCGTGAAGGGGGATTACACTTCACTGGATGTGACGTCGCCTTGACTTCAGTATTAGTTAATATAAGTTCATAACAATACGTTTATATTACTCACATTCTGTTTATGTAGCCATATTCTTGCCATGTGATGCACTCTCCAAATTTGGACTGTGGTTTTAATGTGAATTGATTTTGTAAAAAATTGGAAATGAACTTTTGTCTGTTGTTATTCTTGTTTTTGTCGTTGCTGTTTTTGTTTTTGTCGTCGTTGTCGTTGTTTTTGTTTTGTCGTTTTATTGTCGTCGTTTATGTTGTTTTTGTTTTTTGTTTTGTCGTTATTGTTTTGTTGCCGTTTTTGTTGTTAGAAGTAGTCCTGAGATGACAGCACTAATGTTGCTTTTGATTGTGTATCGTATAAAAATAAGTTCAATGTGAACTACAATAATTAATCTGTATTATAAATATTTTTTCTATATTAAAATATTTTAATTTCACTGTTATTTCCTGCAAGACGAATCATTATCGTTTAATTAACTACAATGGGCTTTGTTCAAGCCGAATATTCGTGCTCAGCAGAACGTATGTAGATGGTTGTGATAGTCTGGTCTTGTATGGTGCCATGGTTTCGCCTGGTGTCAACCCCAGGGCCTCGGAAATTCACTCTTTGCTACCCACGCCTACTTAAAGGCGAGACTGTTTTCGCGGAACAGAAACTAGGAAGTGTACTGGGCCCGATATGGTAGAAGATTGAGTTTGATTTGTGATGACTTCTACTCTGGTAATAAGTTGCCGACATGTTTAAGAAATCTGTGGTTACCATCCTCAGATTAGGAGACCGTCGCCGTCGTTAAAAAACGCAGCTTTTATATTTTTGACGAACGACCAGTACAGAAATTCATTGGCCTGAAACGGTCAGAAGGTTATATTCTAAGTAGAAGGTTGCCACTGCGGTGAGTCCGAGGTTGGCTGTTTTCCGGGTTGTAGCGCCGTGTCGTCGGCTAGAAATTTTGAAAAT
>NW_019059608.1:1457134-1469972 GCF_000696155.1 Zootermopsis nevadensis
GCCGCCCCCGCCCCCGCCCCCCACCCCCCACACCCCAGAAGATGGCCATCCTCGGTTATATCCTATACCACGCTCTTGAGAGAATACACTTCTGTTGCTTGCTTTAAAAACGCAATGGCCTATCCATAAGTTATTTATAGCGCCTTTTTCTTCCGTGCTAATTTGTGTCTGGTGCTTGAAGAGACTGCTATCTGCTGAGGGTGGAGGAGATTAAAATCTCTTTGTATCACGAAGGTTTGAAGACTTTTATCTCCGGATTAGAGCATATGCCTTGTTGAAGGTTGCTAATTTACGGGTGTAAGTTTGTGCATTCTATATAAAGGAGAAAGTTCATGATCTCTTAATATCCTTTTGAGTACTTTCGTCAGCCAGTTTCATCCCAAGGATTATTTCTGTGTGGAGAGAGTAGAACTAATGGTCACGACTGAACAGGTGGTTATTATGACTGAAGTCAGTAGTGGAACAAGACTGGAATGGTGACAGGTTGCCCATGCAAATTCGAAGAGCACACGTTTCCAGATATATTATATGCGATTTTGCGTACCATATTGGCTTTGATGTAGTTACGTTTATTGCACATATAAACCCATCGTGACGAAACTAATATCACAGATACAGACCTACTGCTGAGTCGTTGTATGTCTCGAGTCAGATTGTTGCTTATCGTAACTTTTGTATGTAGTTAATTCTCAACTTTGTTGAAATCCAAAAGCCCAACATTTAAAGTGATGTTTCCTTAAATAAAAATTTGTTTTGCCTACCTATTTTCTATAAAATATAGTTCCAAACACATCGTATTGTGTTTTCTTTGTATGTAACAAAATACTTTAAGCTCGGATGCAGCCTTCGATTCGACGTCTGTGCTAGGGAGACAAATTTTAATGTGACTTTCGAGAACTGTACATCGTTATGAAATGTAAGCACACACATAAATTTTGGAAGCTTACTGATTTATCATAGGCCACTTGAAAGAAGTTAATGAGCTTGTTATATTGTATTATGAATAACGTCAGAGGCAATGGCATAAACCAGGATATTCCAGTCATTAAAATAACTGGAGGGGACAGGTCTTCTTCTCTGAAGTCTAAGCTCCCATCCGTTGAGCACTGCAGACAGAGTGTGTGTTCTTGACCACTTAGCTCATGTTTTCTCGAGTTTAAAAGTGCGTGAAGTATTATCTCGATATACCCGTTCTCTTTCTTTATGATGTAGTTCATGGGCTCAGCAGATAAGACGCCGTCTTTCTAGTGCCATTACATAACTTTAATGCATCGTACACTCCATTATGTGTAGTTAGAAGTTTATATTGCGATGCCTTCATATAAACGTGTGATTACAGTACTTCGGTCCATATGTAACCTTCATGTCTTCTACTATACCGTCCCGTTTCAGGCAGCAACATTAAATAGCCACTGGGCCATATCCTGAGCCAACTTCATTCAGCACACACTTTCCCATGCTGTGTATTTAAGATACAGTCTTTTTCTTAGCCTACGGTGTTTAACATAGAATTTTGACATCACGTTCTCCGACCAACATTTGTATAGATTCCTCGTTTCTCACATAGTCGTGCTACATGCCCTTACTATCCTCCTTGATTTGATTATCCTAATACTTATTTAGTGAAGAGTAAAGAGTTTGAATCTCATCAGTATGCAATTTTCTGTTGTCTCCTGGTGCTATACGTGCTGTTATTTTGCAGGCTTGGAAGAAGATTATGCTAAATTTACGAGTAGTTCAGTTTATTGGTACTTTCACCGTGCTAAAGTACTCGCTACCTCCAGCATCAAAGGAAGTAACATCTACACCTAATTCATCGCCTGTCCACATAACATGAGAGTAATTCTGACATATCGAACGTCGCAGTCTAGTGGTTAGCACTCCTATTTCCTATTCTGTAGTTCCCAGGTTTAAACCTCGGTCCGAAGACCGGCTATCCTGTCCGAGGTTTTAGTAGTTTTCCTCAGTCCCTCCAGGAAAATTTCAGGGTAACGCGTAAAGTTAGGCTATAATCGCTTTATTCTGTGACCTTTTCATAATCATCCTTCCGTCCCATACTGTATAGTCTGATTTACTGACAGCGTTGTGAAGTAAAGTAAATATGAACAAATAAACAAACAGGTGTACGTACCCAGAGCTGCGTTTCTGTCTCAATTTTGTACACGGCGTGATACTGGGAAATTGAATTCTGCTGGAGCGAAACTGAGTAATTACATTAAATAAATTTCAGAGTTTCGTGCAAAAGAACATGAAGGTACTCCGTCCTGTTACTGCGAAACTGAGTTAAGGGTCTGGACATATTTTCGGCATTGTTGTTATTATCCCAATTTTTCCACTGTCTCTTTGTCATCAAGCGGAATGATCGTGTTCAATGTGTCTCCATTGCAGTACTGTAGCCTCTTTTTCAAAGGTAAAAATGGTTAGGATATTTTAATTAGAAACTTGTTACCCACCGTAACAAGCCATTGGACGAGGCGAAACACTGAGAGGCTAGGAAATGGGTGCGTTCATTGAACAGTCCAGTTAACAGGCCTAAATAAATGAATTGCATGTTGATAATGATGGAATAGTTGTTCTAGAAATCAACAGCTAATTCCAAGAAGTAGAATATTTCTTCAGATTGTTTTAGCCGCTCAGCTGAACAAGAAATGCCTCGCTGTAATGGAATCTGAGGGTTTATTTTCGTGTTCTCGGTAGTCAACCGCTGGTTCCTATCCTGTGCCAGATGAATCCATTACACAGCCTCACATCCTACTCTTTTAATATATATTTTAGTATCATTATTCATTCTACTCCTAGGTCTCTTAATTGGTCTGTTTCCGTTAGGTTTGCCATCAACTTTGTATGCATTTCTCATTTCTGCTCATATTCCTTGATTTTGTATCGGGTGAATAGTAAATTATAACATCTTTAGAAGCTTCTGATTAGGCAGTTACTTCAGCCTCGTGCTATTTCGTCTCTCAGTATTTCTGATAATTATTCAATGCAGCAATACTCGTGAAATGAAAGCCGTGGAGTTTTCTAGTGTTCTAATATCGGATTTAACTAATTCACCGGTGATATTATAATTACTTTCTTTTTATCTTCAGTTATAGAACGATTTTAACACCTCCGTCCTTAATCCTAAAGCGTCTGCAACGTGAAACAGCCATGGCGTGATGGTAGCATAGCTTTATCCTTCAATTAGAGAATCGTTTACGCTGCCGGATTATATTCCAATAGAACACGTTACGTCCTACACCGTGTTTGATATTCGGATACTGGGATGGAAAACCTGCTCTTCTTCAAAGCATTGCAGGTTGAATAACTGATATGTAGTCCATATAAACATTTTATCTTGTAAAGTTTACTTCTCTTCAGAAGTTCGGAATACAAACTGAACACATTCATCCGCACTGTAGGGTGAACTCCATGGAAAGAGGGATTTTTCAGAAACTGGTAGTGGCTCATGTAGTTAATAAATTCACCGTATTTTGTAGACCCTGAAAATTCATCACCGTCTTCAAAAACGCCTGACTCTAGTCCCTAACCTGGGGCACATTAGTTCTGTCCACGCATATCCTCCATATTTATTCAAGATCATTTTTAATACTATCCTTCCATCTTCCGGGTAGTCTTTCCCTTCAGGTTTTCCAACCAAAAGTTTGTACTCATTTCAAATACCCACATGTGCTACATGTCCTACCCATTCTATCCTCCTTGATTTGAATATCTTTCTTCATTTATTCGTCCTATGTAATATTTGCTGAAATGTACAAATTATGGAACTTTTCACTGTGCAATTTTCTCTAGCGTCATGTCATTTTATCCCTCTTTGGTTAAAATATTCTCCTAAGCGCCCTTTTCTCAGAAACCCCCAATCTGTATTTTTTACCTAATACTGGCAAACCATAGTTTTGTGGAATTACACTTTTTATAACATATCACAAATGATTCTCACATATTTATTAAGATACTTAAACGCGTATTACAATGCGTAAGATGTCATGTTAGCTTGTTAGCCTATTTGCAGTGAGTAAAGCCATTACGTGAATTTGCTATGCTGGTTGCTTTAACACCATATTGACTGCGAACAAGTTACATTTTGCAGGAACAGAAGTGATTTGCAGTGAGTGAGATATGTCCCAAGTGATCACTTCGTACTGCAAAACCATGGATATTCATGTCTCCCAAACTTGGCAGTACAATTTATAAATTTGTTCAGAACAACTCGACATCGAAACGTGTAATATTTTGTATTCTGCCAGAGTTCACCGGAATTCGTTTCTGGATAATTGTGCACTCCGCATTCCGGAACAGCGCCGCTTGGGCAATATGACAGAAACGTGTCTGTCATTGAAAATTTCCAGCTACACCCGTTTCTTGTCAAATATGTATAACACAATTATGTATGTGCATGTCAGTGAATAAGATAGAATATACGCGGCTGAGATATTGAATAGAGCACGGTTGAATTCAAAACCCAGGTTTCTGTGGGTGATCTTTTTTATCTTCGTTAATAATCCGGTTGACTTGCTACAGTTCAGAACATTGTGGGAAAGGTAATCCTTTAGTCATGCCTATATGGTAGGTCTTCTTACATCAGATCATCAAACAATGTAGACTGATATTTGACCATTAAGAATTAATTAATTTCTTACCCCTTAAATAACTCCATGGAACAAAGTCCATCTTAAGAATCTAATATTTTGCTGTTAGTCAAGAAATCTCCCGGCTTCTATGGATGTCGAAAGTTCCTTACCCCCGTAGAATTAAATTTTAAAATGATTAATTGATAATGAATTTAAGGATGTGAAAGAAGCCGATAGTGTCCTAATATGAAATACTTGTCTGGTATTTACCTAAAAGCGCTGAAGAAAACCACCAAAGTCTTTACGTATTTGTCTATGAAACTGTTATATAAATATTCATGCCGTTACTAATTTGTTATCACTGTACATTTTGGAAATGTTATCACTCTCATGTTTTAACTTCAATTAAACTATGACGTCAGCTGTCTTATGAGTTATAGCGCCGTATAGTCTTGTAGAAGTTTACTGACGTTTCAAAGATACTGCTGCTGTCCTGATTAGGAAGGCAGAAAGTGCCTCTGAAACGTCGATAAACGTCTTTCAGACTATACGGTACTACAACCCAGAAGACAGCCATCTTTTTTACTATCCGCCGTGACAATCTCAAATCCAATTAAAATTATGTTCGAACAACATGTCACAACCTTGTAGTTGAATTTAAGTAACCATATTTAGCTATAAATGTTCTTTAATTATTCATGCAGCCGCTGATTTCGAGGTCCCCATGCGGCTAACGTCCATAAATAGTTACATCACCAGCATGTAAATTAAATCTTGTGTCTCAAAGAAGGATGCGAGTATCCAAAATTGTGACACAAAGCACTTGGCTTTTAAGTACGCAGAGCCCATTTCGAGAGGGCTGTTTAACTAAGATGAGGAAGAATGGGAGAATTAATAGAAACGGGTGGCAAATATAAAAATACGTGTGTGGATTATCCTCAGAATGTACGAGGAAATGGATGTTGTGACGTGGCTGTTAGGTTAGTCGATTTTCTGTAACCGTTGCAACGGTTGGTATCGTTTAGGATTTTCTCGGGATTGGTTTTCTTGTAGGAGAAAGATATTTCTCTTTTCCACCATGTCTAGACCAGATCTAATATTCACGCTTTATCAGTGCGACGCTTACATATAAGATATCTTTAAGAAAGTAATATCACGGTGTCAGCACTAACTCCATGGAGCAAAGTCCTCCTCGAGAAGCTGACTGTCACTCAGATTGCCAAGAAATTCGTTGCCTGTAATGGAATCTAAATGCCATTGACCCTGGACTGTACCCTAAGCCAGTGGAATCCAGTCCAAACCATCACGTGTTATTTCACTAAGGTCCATAACGCATTGTATCAGCTCTTCATACACAGAATGTTGGAAAAACACTTTACGTGTTTATTGACGTGGGTTATACGGAGATTTATATATTCTTTGTAATTGCTTACATTTATTTGTAGGCTTGCAGAAATCCTGTATGAAGTTTTTGTGGCTCTTAAAATTATCGTAACAGTTCCTATAATTTTCTGCATATTTTATGTTATTTACGTGCTTATACCTATGTCGTCGTGCTTTATAAATATATATCGAATTTGTGCAGGCCTGTGTATTTATAGTTTAATTACGGACGCTGTCACTTCAGACTACGTAGCGTCGAGTGATAAGATGATCAGTAAAATGGAAAGGATATCACAGGAAGCAGCCATGCTCTAATTTAACGCACTATCCCGACATCTTCCTGGAGGGTCTGAGGAGAAACTTACAAATTGTCGAGATTTGAACTCGGGGTCTCCCGATACGAAGCAGCATTGCTAACCACTAGGTCGCAGTTATACGCATTCAGAATTTTGCATTATCCCGATTTGCTTCCTTGCGACTTACACAATAATCCGCTGGATTTCTAGAAGATTTTTTTAGCCACAGGGTTGTAAAACATGAGGAATCGCGCAGAAGGAACGAGGGGAGACCGAGACGTTTATGAAAGACATAAAACTGAGCTCGTAAATCGACGTGCATCTGGGGTAAAGTGACCGCTGAGAATCTGTCCCAAATGATCACGTCGCTTTGGGAACCTAGAAAAACTTTGTTTCTCTGCTGCTCAGCAACACAGCAATAGTTGTCTTATGTCTATTGTACGTACAAGAAGTTTAGTACAAATATATTGAACTTAAAAAATTAAGTACTCTTACGCCTAGGCGTGTATCCAAGAAGTTATTCTAGTGGACTTCATAAAAAAACTTTCTGAATTGTAAGAAGGTTTTTGCAGCGTATACGTAGTATTGAGTGAATTATTTGACCAAACCGATGGACAGAATCCAAAAATGTATCAAACGAAAAATGTAAAAGTTGAATTTGATATTCCAGGTCAGTGTTTGTCTAAATTTAAATCTGAACCTGGAAGGACCAGCGCCCTTTTATCCAGTCGGTCGTTTGAGAGGAGCTGTGAGCGAGGGTTTGCATTTTCGCATGTGTGGGGAATTTCTAGAACACGTCCACCTCAAACAGTGAACTTTGCACATCAGCGAGTTAGCTAGTCAGTGGTTCAAAGTAAATTGGATGGTGTCAACGATACTGAACTATTTATATCTCCTTTTGAAATCGATATCGTTTGTATACTTATGCCACCCATGCGCCTCTGTTTCTCAACTGAACGATAATTCTGGTGAACTGACCCCACTTCAGGGAGAGGAAGCCAAGCGTCTGACTCTGCGTAAATCTTTCTTTTGGTGAAACTTCGAGTACAGCGCCAGTATTCCGTTGCAGAAATTTAATGTAATTGAGACTCGGTGATTAAATGACTCCAAGGAAAAAAGTCTTATTTTTAGAAACTGATAGTTGCTCAGCTAGTCAGTAAACTCCCTACCTTTGAGGGATATGTAAGCTTTGTTATCGTGTACACAGAAACCCGTCACCATTTCCCATCCTCAGCCATTACCCCAGTCCAGTTTCTTCAATTTCAGTTTAATATTATTCCCCAGTTTAAGGCTAAGTCTTCCAAATGAACTCTATATTTCAGGCTCTGTACCAGAAATGTTATAGGCGTCTTTCATCCGTGTTGCACAGTTCATTATCCACGGCATGGCGCGGTATCAAGTTCCGAATGGAGGAGGACTCCAGATGATGAGGGTAGCTGGGAACAAGTTGAATAAGCAATCTTGGACAGCCGACAGGTGGTGGCCCTTCAGCTTGGGGGGTTAGGCCGAGGTTAACAACTCCTCACCGCGAAACATGTTGAAAAATATGAATAAGACTCATATTGAATTATATAATGTTTTGAGGAGGTCATATCAAAAACATATAGGCCTATATATATTGCGACTGTGAGGAATCTGGATTGTGCAAATCGACGCCGGGCAATTCTCCTAACTGTTAGATGTCACTGAATGTCAGTTGTATAACATTCACCAGGCTGTTTATATGTTGACATCACGAAGTGAGAACCAATATTCTGAAAGCTGTCCAATGTAATGGCTTTAGGTTCATTTGATAAGGACAAAAAATTGAAAGAAGACAGATAATGTAGGGTAGGGGCTTGAAGAATGAGGGAAATAAAAATACAGTAGCGTCGATCGATTTCAGAAGAGGTCGAGCAACACAGACACGAGCACATAAAAGACGGTTGGGGATTCTAAGAGGAGGTGCGCGATATCCGTTCCACAACACAACGCGTTCTCTGCAGCAGATAATCCCATCATACGGCTTTGGAACTGACAGATATCAACAAGATAGAGGGCATGGTTTACGCTTACCGTGGATTAATTTCTGCTAGGTGTTATAGGTTTAAAAGACATAGTCTCTGTTTCTGGAAGGCTGTCCAAATCGGGTTTGTTCAGGAGCGATTTCACGTCGCCATCTTGGGATATTAATGAATTTAAATGTCGCTACGTGCTTTTGTTTTGTTTTGCATGTGTAAGTAGAATATTGTATTATTATTTTGGCGTATTAAGTTGCTGTAGAGGCTCGACGTTCCAGGAATTCAAGCGAGAAGCCGAGAATAGGGACAACTGGAGAGCTCTGTTTGGGCAGAGCAATGGACCTGTCGTAAGACAGAACACTTAATAATAATAGGCTCGAGGTATACAGACTTGACTCCGGTTGATCGCGCTGCTTGAGCTGTGGCTCGTGAAACCGTCCACATTTTCGGAGATTTACGAGACGAAGCACGAGAGTAGTCTCAACATCCTCCAGCAGAAACCGCAGATGAGGGAAGTAACATAATTTGGTTACGTATATTTACTATGTATTCTGCACATAGTGCCATGTGTAATGATATAGGCCTTCCACTTCACAGAAAGAAACGTAAGTGGTTCACGTAGTTTCGCTAAAAAAATTAGACCATTAACATTTACTTCTAGATAAGAGTACTTTCGTTCATTTAGCAAAGTCTAGAACACTTGTCAGGAAAGATGTGACGTTAACAACCAGTATTTCACATTTTTTTGTTTATAATTTAATCATGTGGAAGATGAGTGCTTTTATTAGAATTTGTCTAACTTAACAGCACGTAAGTGTGAACATATGTATCTCGGAAAACTTTATCTTACTGACTCCGAGACATTGTTTCTATATTAATCCATTGTCTTGTTTAAATTTATTTTACACATATACTGACGATCAGTAAGAGTAAAGTTCCCCCCGTTTCTTAATTAAACACGACACGAGGCATTTATTTTTACATGATTGTCTACCTCTGTTAGTTACTGATTGTTATGTTTATAATACCCATACACAATCCACGGAATGTACAAGTAAAAAGTTTATAAAACGTGTGATGGTAGACTTGTCTGTTACAAAACTAAATAAAAATAAAAGATTGCTTCTGGAGGGCCCTCATTTAAATGTGACTTAAATAATGCACCAACTGGATATTAAATTCCAGAAATAAAGCTTAAAAACTGAACGCATGACATTTGAAAATTTAATTATCAGTTATCATAACAAACAAAATAAACTATGTTTTTCTGGGCTATTGAGGCTGTGTAGATTCGTAGGTACACACCACTGTTGAAGGAGCATACTGTTTACAGCCCTTAATACGGATACAGTATGTACGCCGTTATAACCCTCAAAAACGTAATCTTCACCACCGTGAGAACTTTAGATCTCACAAATTAAAACTCCCATTATTTACTTCGAATATATGCTGACCTGCCTACAATAATATTTTCACGATTTCTTTTGACTTTGTTTGTTAGTGTGGCGTAAAAACGTTAGTACTATGAACGTGAATATAAATATGCCAGCAGGGTCTGCTCCATTGAGATAGTTCTGGTTGTCAGAAACTTTATCTATTCCACTGCGTTCTTACCGTCTGTGGGTCCCACCCAGTAGTAAAGGGAGCTCCTCCCTCGCCGAGCATCGAGCTGACCTCCTACGTGTGTCTCTACCTGTGGTCCAGAATGTCTAGACCAGGGTCCGCAGTCTTTTCTAGTACTGGGGTCACATTCACCCCTTGTTATCGATTCGCGGGCCGCAAGGTTACAAATGTACCTACCACATTTGGCCTACTCTTGCATATTACTCCATAATTTTCTTTAACCATTTAAAATCCAATGGTAGTCAGCAACTCTTTATTTTGTATTTATGTTTTTCGTTTGATTCTCAAATTAAACAACGAGTATTCCCTTAATCAGCATTGACCAGCTGTTCTTTGAAATGTTGAAGAGTCGTGTTTTCTTTGTGGTACGGACTGAGTTCTAAAATATTATTTAGACAAATTTCAGCTTCAAAGGGTTGATAAAATCAGTGATTATTGAGACATTTTTTAAAAGTATTATTTAGATTAGTTCCGACTTCAAAGGATTAAATTACCCAGTGTTAATTACTACTAACACTGACGGTTCCAATTTATGTAGGATTTGAGGTTCTCACAGCGGCGAGTACCAAGATGGCTGTCTTCTGGATTGTAGCACCGTGTAGACTGTTAGAATTTTCAGAGGTCTTTGCTGCCTCCATCATCAGGGCATTGATCTCCTGACTACACGGCGCTTCTACAACCCAGAATACTGCAATCATGGATTCCGTTTTAGGTTTGTTATGCAGCATTTTGTTCGTTCTCACAGGAAACTGTGCGTTTTTGTTTTTGCAGTTTTGTGCAGGGCGACCAGCAGTAGAGCAATGTCGTATTAAGGTAGCTCTTATTGCAGGACTGTATACATCGGGATTGTCTAAGAGACAAACTATTTCTAATATGACATAATGTATACTGAATAATGTAAACGTATGGCGTCTGGCAACTAGGTGGTCGGCCAACCGTTTGCAGAAATCACGCGACATAATTCCTAGAAACCGACGTCTTTAACAGTGTGAGGAAATGAGGCGTCATAAGCTGTACAAACATACAGTGACCGCGAAAACATGGCAGTCGTCTAGTGGGCAGACACAAACTAATTGCCTTCTTGCTTCACTATTAGTAGAGATGATTTTGACCAAGAAACCTCACCCGAGGCTATGAAATGGATCTAACTAGAGGTCACAGTAGGTTAAATTCATTTGCATTTTGATCTTCTTCACTCAATTTTTGGTTTATTAATTCGCATAGGTTTCGACAATTGGATAGCAATCCAAAAATTAAAACCGAAATATGATTGCTGACTTACTTCATAGATTCTCTATTACCTATCATTTAGACAAACTAGCACTTCAGGTTTAAGTTTGTGTGCAAACTGTACAGTTCTACTGCTAAAAATTTTCCGAGATAAATTATCCTCATTTTTAAGAATTTCAAGATTTTTTTGTTTCCTGAACTTTTAGGACTTACCCCCCTACACCTTTGCTTGAGCACGACGGACATCCGGATAAATTTTCTTTAGGTGTATGGCCGTCTATCTTGAAAATATATGGGGTATTACCCACAAATACACACTCACAAGAAACGTGCCATGTTTTTAAAAAATGTATGGTACAGAGAGTGTTAAAACACAGTTGCTGGCATTTCACGGTTCTCGAATTCCTCGCTGAATCTCAGCGGGCACATCACTAATAGGCCCATATAAACTATATATTGTTAAAAATAATTTACAGTTCTTGCATCTTCCAACGTTACATTATGGAATGGATACAACTTTCTACTGAGTGGTATTATGAAAATCGTCCAATCTTTATCTTCAGCACAGCTCTTACATGGCGATGTTTTTTTTTATTTGAAATTATATGAGGCGCTGCGCCCCTGCAGTAATGGCTTTCTCGATTATTGCTTGTATATTGGATCCTCAGCTGTAATATCCGGCGCGCTGCAATTATCGATGTCTTCACAGTGCACGTCACACCGAAGCACATCTACATAGATAGCATTACAGAAGCTATTCGTACATACGTTCGATTCTCGTGTCAGTTGACTGTGGACAAATATGCTTCGTTACGTTCTTCCAAAGACCATCCCCCGTCTCGTACCGTACCATTTACTAAATGATAACCAACAATTTAATTCAATTCCTTTATTAGAGTGTTTGCCAACAGCAAAGAGCCTATGACAGGCAAACACTATTACAAAAGTACAACAATAAGATACAAATTAAATACAAAAACAAATAAACTACCAATGTAAACACTAATATAATGTAAAACACTAATATAAATGTAAAACAATACAAGGAAACAAAATAATAGCAAAAATCAAATTAAAACAAATAACCAAGCTAGATCACCAATCTAGACCACTCTCTAGATCATTTCTCTTATTGAGAAAATGCCCTCAAAAGAAACAATGTTTATGCCAAATACGTTCAAAAATTTACAAACGTCATTTGCATATACGTACTCATAATGAGTGAAGTCAATAATTCAATATTTATCCCAAAAATTAATAGTTTAAGACAAATCTTCTTCATAAGTTGTACATATTGCATGCACTGAATAGTTAACATGGAAACTTAAAGTCAGGGCTTCTCTGTTTAAAATTTATGCCAGCATTTTAACAGTCGATTTCTGTTAAACAAAAGAAACAGTAGAGCCGAATAACAATTATTAACGTTTGAAGTTTATATTCCTGTATTTTAGTGGCGGTAATAGTGAAAAATACTTTAAAAAGTTATTACAGTGTAACCCAGTTTCTATTTTCTGAATTAGATGTTAATGTCTTCATCGAAATAATTCTGAACAACTAGGAACATTCGGAATTGCAAACCCCAAAGAAACCAAATGGAAACTTGTGTATTCCTATAAGAATTACTTGTTTTAAATATTGGTATAACCTAAGTTACACTGTAGGGTAATTGCACAACACATGGTCTTCGGACTAATCGATATCAACAGTTCACATCTCAATCAATTTCTAAAATACT
>NW_019059608.1:1470013-1490083 GCF_000696155.1 Zootermopsis nevadensis
GAGTGTGAAGCTTTAAACTGGTTTGCATAAGCTTCACCTTATCTTGAGCCAGTCCCTGGATATCCAGGGATTATATCACAATGGGCGGCTGTCAATCATCTAAATGCAAACTGGTAATCTAATGCGTCTTTCCCAGGTCATAGCCTGCTAGAATCTATAAAATGTTTTAATTATTTATCATTATTTTGTATATTGTTTTGAGTGTTATATCTCACAGACTACACTCAGCATAACAGCCAGATTTTACAGACTACCCTTTTCCTGTAAACAACTTCAGTACAGTGGTTTGCTTGTTTTATTTATTTATTTTACCGTACCTGGTTAGTATAATAATAATTCCATATTACCTTCAACCTTTTAGAGCCGAATCTCCTTAGCTGAAGAAGAGAGAGAAGAGAAAGTGGGGGGGGGGGGGACATAAAGTTGGTTTGAGGCTACGAAGGTTCCCAGGCAGTGCCCGCTCGTCCTGGTATGGATAGGTTTAGTAAGGGCATGGGATTTAGAAGGAGACAGGATCGGGTAAGAAATGGAGTAGGGGGGAGTTGATCACATTTGCTCTAGTATCGAGGAAAACCACGGAAAACCTTGGTCGAGTTGGCCCGTCGCAGGACCTTCCGGATGCGTATTGACTTCTAGCCAGTAATCCGGCATTTAAAATCTTGATCCCTAACGGTAACCTCTGTCCAAGCGCTTCCTTTATTAAAAGTTTATACTTTTTTTTACATAGATATGTTTTGGATAAGAAACGACCAACTTGGTTCGTTGCTTATCCAATTACAAAAACGTTTACAGTCATATTCCAGAAATCGCTTGTCCGTTTTCTTGCCGTGGTCGTCCTGTGTCCGTTGGTTCACGGTCGGTCCAGCGTAGGGGATTGGTCGATGTGGCCGCCTATGGACTGGACCCTCCGGGGTACCTAAAACGAGGTGGTGGTGCTCTCTAGTGGGGACTACAAAAGAAAAGCTGAGGTTTAGCTGCCTTTTTGTAGGAGGTGAGGGAATGTGAAGGTGTGCTGTTAGAAGGGATCTCGAGCGGAGGTATTTATCACTGCTGAGATCGTACTGACCTAGTTCTTGAATTTGGCTGTTGTAGCTTGTCTAAAAAGACTGATATTTAAGAATTCAGTCCGTACCGCAAAGACAACACAACACTCCATAACAAAGGTCAACTGGTTCATTCTGTTTAAGTAAAAAATCTTATTAATGTTATTTTGTATTACATATCGCATTGACCTGATAAAGGTGTCGTTATACGACTAACATTAAAGTAACTAAAATTAAATGTAAGTGACTGCTGTATGGGGAATTTAATTAAGTATATTTTCTTGCCTCGCATCCCTTCGTATCCTGTACCACTTCTGTTAGACCATTTTTTTGTAATTGTGGTAGTTGCTACATGCAGTAAGGCTTTCTAATTCCAGTATGAACGGCTCAGTCTAATCCCTGTGCATTAATTCAACTGAGTAACTCTCCATTAAAGAGGATCGCATTAGGTCTTTCAGTTCGAGGAGTGGCCTTCCGCTTCTTTCTTATGGGAGAACTGGGGCGTCTCTTACCGCTGCTTCACATGATCTGAACAGGTCACATGCAGCTGCTTTAACGCTCTACACCAAAGGCAATCTGTTCATACCACGGGCCGCATAAAGAACTGTATTGTATTGGACAGGAAGCGGAACTGTATTTCTTTAATTTAAAGACTAAAGCTGGTTTTCACTTGGAAGCGAAAAAAAGCTGTATTTCCTCCTCACTAAGGTTCTAACGTATCATTTTTTAGAGCAGAAAAGGATATAGTTGTCTTTTTGAAAAGAATGCGAAAATATTATGTAAATCATATTGAAAAATTCCTTATAATTATTTTCAAATGCATATGTAAATCGTATTGAAAAATTCCTTATAATTATTTTCCTATGTGTTATTGTTTTTAAGGAATTAAATTATATTATTACTAGTAACAAGAATTACGTAGCTCAGGGTAAAAAAATAGTCAATAGTTCTGTAAGAAGTGTAGAAATGTCATTAAATTACATTTTTGATGATGACCAAGTGAAAAGTCGTTAAGAAACTTATACTTCGTTTGTATTCTTATTTTATTTTCTACTGTCGACAATATCAACATAAAAAATTGTGAGGTAGGAGTCAAAATGCTCCATTATAAATATATTAGCGTAAAATTATCAGATTTTGTGTTGCAATAAGCTTCAGAAACAGTGCAGCTTTATTACGGCGTTTCAAAATAACAACATGGCTGCTCTGCGCTGCGCGAAATCTGTAACGTATTTCCGTCTGGCGGCGACAACTAAAGAACGAATGAGCGAGATCGACGCGCACAATTTTGTGTGGAGGTATAGTGTGTGATAAGCATGCTTAAATCTGTGCATGAAACATTTTTACTTGAGTAACACCAAACACTAGTACGTGATAGCCACTGAGATTCTGTCGCACAGTTCCGATGTCCTTACTAGCGAGAACTATGTGCATCATAAAGTTTTTTTGTTATTAATTGATAGTTCTTAGCAGCATCAACATATGGTAGAAAGTAAACGTTGCTATTTTTTTAGAGAATTTCTTTGTTCGTCCATTGCTTTGATTTTACTGTGACATGCGAAAATAAATGTATCGTTTTTGACAAATTTTTTATAGAATTTATTTGTTTGTCCATTGCTTTGATTTTACTCTGACAGGCGAAAATAAATGTATCGTTTTTGACAATAAGCTGCTAAAAAGTGCTTGGTTTGGACTTTGATGACTAAACGAAGAGAAATGCAAACGTATGGTATCTAAAATTATTTCTTAACACTGATAGTAAAATCAAAGATATTATGATGGGTCGTACTTGTTCATGTTGAAGCCCTGTAGAAACAATTATATTTATGGAATTTTGACGCACGTATGGGTCGTACTTCTTCATGTTGAAGCCCTGTGGAAAAAATTATATTTATGGAATTTTGACGCACGATTTTTTTTTAGAATCTACGTCGAAACCCCAAGACGAAATGTGTAGGGTAAGGTAATATAAAAATACATTAAGGTGTTTTGAATTGGGTAGTATATCCCAAGGCAAGTTCCAATAACCATTTGTGTTTTAGGTTTGTCTGATCTTTGGAGTTTGCTATCAGATATACAGAAACTGTATTTATAAACAGTTACTACATATTTTTCGGAAGACGGAGGTGGTCTATAAAATTGAAGAAGAAAATCCATATATTAAGTGTCGTGGCGCATATACCATTTTATTTTCAAATCTAAGGATACCCCCATAGGTTACAAGGCTGTCACGATATTGAGATTGAAACGTATAAGAAAGCTAGATTCAGACGTAGTTTACTTGTAAAAACTGGAATATTGAAGTCCATTTATGTAAAGTGTATTGGATGTCTCTACTGGCACTGCCGTAGCCAATATCATGGCAGAATGCGCAATGAGATGCAGTACGGTTATTTCATCTTATACGCGAACAGGACTAGGTGGCGTATAACACAAATCCCAGACTGTGTGTGGGGCCCCTTGTCACAGTCCGTGTGGTATTATTTTATTTAATAAGATGAGTAATGAAGCAGGAAATTACATTGTTTCATCCCGTACAATGTAACGAAGTTGTAAGGCTTCTCTTGTTGTCGCTGTGTTAATAATCATAGGTTTGCTGCACGGTCCCACGGAATTAAATTTAGCGAGAAGAATGCGTACAAAAAGGAGTTTGTATAACGACGACCGTTAAAAGTAATTAACAGCTGGTAGAATAGCCGAAAGGCAGTGTATCATAAGAACAAAGGGTGGAGATTTATGTAACAGAATTTTCGTAAACACAGGCTACTGTCCTGTCGTGCGTTGTCTTTATCATGTGACTGGTTGTTTAATAATCTTTTACCGACTATTATGGAGGGAGGTTCGTAACTAGAAGCAGATGGTCGCAAACTGGTCAATAAATTCCTCGTCTTTGCTGAATTATGAATACCGTGACCACGAAATTACGATTTTCAGCGTATTCTATACGCCTAGACAATGCGTCGTTAAGCAAATTACAATTTACCGTTCTTCGCAATTGTTTCGGTGTTGCAGTGCTTTCCTGACCAAAGATTGCGCATTAAATGCTTGAAAATCGTTGTTCCTTGCGCGTTCCGGACTTGTGAAATTACTACACGAAATGTGCGAAATTTATTTAAATAATATTTGAAAAAATCGGCTCTTACCTTTACTGGAATGAAACACACGACTTGCTATTACAAAAGTTGAGTCAGCTAACGAAATCTAGGAAAATGTCTATTCCTAGGATCAAACTAAATACTCTAGTGGCTATCCTAAAATATCCGATAGATATGATACGCTGTACATAGTTATCTCTGCCCTCAAAAAGGGTTAATGGGACAGAAATTTGTTGGGGAGGCGTCTCGGAAGACGTCTGCTTGGAATACCAAGAAGGAGACGCTAGGTTACAATTAAGATAAACTTATAATTCTTGGTTGTATGGTTGGAAGGTGAATCAAGATCAGAATCATGCCCATTGGTTTTTTTAATAATGGCGGTGTGAACCTACCTGAGAAACTGTTACAGTGTTGCTTAATTTGAGCTCTCGTGTTCTCCTTTATTGATTCCAATTACCCTCGCAGCGAATACCAGATAAAATAGGATACAGTGTCTTATTAAAAGACTCAGTCTTGCATTGTTAACTGGGCTGGCATGTTTAAACACTGCGGATACGTAACTTGTCCATGTTCGGAGAGTTGACAACACCTGCCATCAACCATATTCAAAATTACCACACAGCACCCTTTAGTTTAGAGAACTTAATTACGTTTTGAGCGCCATTATTCCTCGCTATCCTGTCCACAGCAGTTACGTAACTGCCGTTATCTAATTAACGAGGACAGGCTCAATGCCTGAGTAGCCGATGTTGGTCCTGAATAGACTAGCCGTCTCGGTCTTTTGTGCTCGCCAGAGCACGTACACGTGCACATGCTTTGTTTCAACTGTCGATGGAGGTCGTGTCGGTCTATCTATCACTCTGCATGTTTCATCTCCAAAACTTATCGGATTTCGATGAACTTCCGAGCAGATCCACACTAATAATTACTTAGCGGGTTTAATTTTAGATCGTATCGGCCAAATACAAACCCTACTTTACATTGAAGCTCTTGTATGGACATCTTAAATGTGTTCTCACAAACCATTTATAGAAGAAAATATACGTGTGTATTATAAAATAAAGATCCTATTTATATGTAGTAACAGCCCGTATAAAGGTACCACGTGTAAATCCAATGTTCTTGGTTCTCAGATCGATTATTCCATAGAAATAACAGAAAAGTCACTGCATGATATGACGCCGCTATATAACGTCAGTAATGTTTACGCTCGCGGCCGCTGAGCGTAGTTGCCGGGCACATCGTTGTTATTACAGTAATATTTATAAATGAAAATGTTTAACTGTATTTGACTAGTCTGTTTGTGTGGTGAGTGGAAATGTAAAGAGTAAGACGTAAAAGTTGCACTTGTAACTGATCACAACACTGTGAAGGCTTGCTACGGGTGTGAATATAACAATCGCAGTTATAGTTATTTAATTGTATTTGTAGTTTGCTTGGCGTAATTTAAGTGTGACATGATTCATGTCATGGTAGCCCGCTTTTGGCCGAGATTTGGCTCTGGTGTTCCCGAATACGAAACAGGATAGCTAACCACTCATCAACGACGTTTGGTCGCGATATTATTCTTCTTCACTACGTGGAGGTAAATTATCTTCATGTGCGTTTCAAGTTTAAATGTTGTCCTTATAAAACAAATATGTTCATGAAAACTAAAATTTAGATAAAGTTTGCTGTTATTTTCTTTAGGCAGATTTTATTTTAATGCAAGATAGGCTGAAGTGTTTGTATAGTTTATGTCTGGTTTGACAAACTCTCCCGGAATTAATAAAGACCACATTTAATGTCGTCGTCGTCTGTGGACGGGATGTTTAAGCGTAGATGTTAACGATGGTATAAAATAACATATATTCAATAAATAGCGAAATAAAGGAGTAGGAAAGACTGCTATTCCTATACGATGTACAAACAAACTGTTTTGCCAGCAGTTCGTATAGGCGAACTTGGTTCGGATTTGAGGTCTGGTAGTTTACGATCTTTGGGTTCACAGTGATGTAAGAAAGCTGAGAACTCTGGATCATTTCATGTGCAGGCGGCACACGTTCGGGGATAAACTTGGAGCACAGGCACTTCTAAGAGGAATGGGGAATAATCTATAATGTGCGATATATGGCTTGCGGCAGTGCGATTGATATTAACCGACAGTAAAGCTCCGGTTATAAATTGCCTGTTTAAAGGCGAATGACCATAGATACAGTTAAGCCTATCTGTGATTTATTGGCTCTTAGATTTCATGAAGGTGATTAAACAATTCCCTGCTCAGTATATTGATATATGTAAAAACCTCGGTTGACCATTTATTATGAACTGCAGCCTGAATCTAGTTAGTGTCTGTGAAGGAAATGTGAAGCCAAGCAACGTTTTGGCTTCTGAATGTTACATTTGCGTTGTGGTATTTCTCTGAAATGAATTATAATAATTACGAACAAATTCATAAATTTAAACAACGTCGAAAATAGATCACCCTTTCCACCCCTCTTTCACGTTCCCCTAACGAAGCGCAGACTTATAATTTGGAGACTGGATCGCGCTTATAAGTGATGTTCTTGGCTTCCCTGATATGTGTTCAGCAATAATTTGCAAGCATAATTGTATTCAAACTTTATAAAAACGTTGTATGGTCTTGAAGACGTCTTGGTGGAATCGCTGTCCATGTTCGACGTATACTTCGTCAAGATTGTGGAGAAGAAAGTCTGTGTTTGAATGTAAGAAATGTATTTTAAGAAATATGTTACATACGAATTTTTGTAAGCCAGACTAGACATTTCGGAATGGCTAATTTGGCGATCGAGTTTGCATGCCAATTTTGCTTCATGGTTCTTTTAATATACGCTCTTATTTTGATTTTTATAAGCTTAGCCTTTTTATTTTCAGAAAATCGACGAAATTCAAATTAATCATCTTGTGGATGGGGATTCGTATTTCATAAACAGGGGCCGAATTAAATTCGCTTAACAATATTTAGTATAGCTCGCCAATACCAAATTCAAATTAAATTAGATCACTAGTTTCTAAGATGAAACATTCTGACTGACGGACAGACATTCACACAAATAAAACTTTCAAATTTAAACAAATTTTTTTTAGATTGTGGGATGTCTATTTTGGTTTTGCCATAAGTTCGAAAGTTGCCCAGGAATATATGTTGTGCAGAATTCTCAGTTCATTTTTAAAGATGACTGCCTTATGGGTTGTTGCTCCGTGTAGTCTGTTACAAGTTTACCAACGCTTCAGGGCTTACCCTGATGATGGAGGCAGCAAGAACCTCTGAAACGTCTGTAAACTCGTACCAGACTACACGGCGCTACAACCAAGAAGACGCATTAGCTCAAGTTGTTTTCGTGCAAGGCAAGGATAAAAATGAAAAATAAATACTTGATCTTTTTGTCCTTCCCGCTGTAGCCGTCACTAAGGGCACACCCGATGCGACAGCGTAGCACCAGTAATAGATTCTTAACAGTTTAGAGCCTACCATATCATTCTACTCAACTACCCAGACCTTGTCAACAGTGTTCTACACTAAAAGGAACTGTTCAGTCAAACATCTGTTGCAGGTGCCGAGATATACGTAGCATGTCTCCTAAAACCTACGGTGCTTCGTATTTTTACGCTGTCTTCTAAACTGACTGACCTAAAGCTCTTTATACTTTTCCACAATTAGGCTTAATGCAGGAAAATGGTCCACATTCCACTACAAATAGCCCATTAGCTCTACACTACTATTACGGACCAAATTGTAATCTTTAGCCTCCATCTCTGTGATTCAGAGACCATAACTAAAGAACGACTTAATAACAGGCAAGAAACAGCCTTTCTGAATAGACCTGATACAATTTTCGTGCGCTGAGAATACTTAGAAGTATGGATGCATACTTTCTGAGCGGTTATAAACGCAAAGATGATGCATGTTTTGCAAACGACTTATGCAATAATTACTAAAGATGTGTTAAACATTTTCCGAGTGATTTCTTGAGCTCTTACGACAACGTTATTACGAACATTACACCGATGTATGATTTACGAACGGTTTACTGAACATGTGATGACCAAGTTTTCCTTTTATTGAGGAGGCTTGCTTATTTATTTACCTCGCTTTTCAGTTTGTACGTGTCACCCATTACTTATATTTAGGCAGTTAAACGTGAAATTCGCTCTCAACAGGAAACGGATGATGATGAAGAAGAACATGAACATTAAATTTTATGTTAAGAAAATATAATGGCGGGATGTAGACAAGATTTATCTGTTTCAGGATGGGGAGTGTTGATGTGATCTTGATATTGAACCTTTGGGTCCTGTAAAATGTTGAGTATTTTTAACTGTCTAAGTGATTATTAGCTTTTCAAGATAAACTCTCGTGCATGGAATTAGTTTGTTCTCAGCAACACCCTGATGATGGAGGCAGCAAGCATCTCTGAAACGTCGGCAAACTTCTACCAGACTACACCATATAACAATGCGGAAGAGATTAATTTTCTTAGGATATTTTCGTTTGCACGTTTTCATTAGCTCAAGTTGTTTTCGTGCAAGGCAAGGATAAAAATGAAAAATAAATACTTGATCTTTTTGTCCTTCCCGCTGTAGCCGTCACTAAGGGCACACCCGATGCGACAGCGTAGCACCAGTAATAGATTCTTAACAGTTTAGAGCCTACCATATCATTCTACTCAACTACCCAGACCTTGTCAACAGTGTTCTACACTAAAAGGAACTGTTCAGTCAAACATCTGTTGCAGGTGCCGAGATATACGTAGCATGTCTCCTAAAACCTACGGTGCTTCGTATTTTTACGCTGTCTTCTAAACTGACTGACCTAAAGCTCTTTATACTTTTCCACAATTAGGCTTAATGCAGGAAAATGGTCCACATTCCACTACAAATAGCCCATTAGCTCTACACTACTATTACGGACCAAATTGTAATCTTTAGCCTCCATCTCTGTGATTCAGAGACCATAACTAAAGAACGACTTAATAACAGGCAAGAAACAGCCTTTCTGAATAGACCTGATACAATTTTCGTGCGCTGAGAATACTTAGAAGTATGGATGCATACTTTCTGAGCGGTTATAAACGCAAAGATGATGCATGTTTTGCAAACGACTTATGCAATAATTACTAAAGATGTGTTAAACATTTTCCGAGTGATTTCTTGAGCTCTTACGACAACGTTATTACGAACATTACACCGATGTATGATTTACGAACGGTTTACTGAACATGTGATGACTAAGTTTTCCTTTTATTGAGGAGGCTTGCTTATTTATTTACCTCGCTTTTCAGTTTGTACGTGTCACCCATTACTTATATTTAGGCAGTTAAACGTGAAATTCGCTCTCAACAGGAAACGGATGATGATGAAGAAGAACATGAACATTAAATTTTATGTTAAGAAAATATAATGGCGGGATGTAGACAAGATTTATCTGTTTCAGGATGGGGAGTGTTGATGTGATCTTGATATTGAACCTTTGGGTCCTGTAAAATGTTGAGTATTTTTAACTGTCTAAGTGATTATTAGCTTTTCAAGATAAACTCTCGTGCATGGAATTAGTTTGTTCTCAGCAACACCCTGATGATGGAGGCAGCAAGCATCTCTGAAACGTCGGCAAACTTCTACCAGACTACACCATATAACAATGCGGAAGAGATTAATTTTCTTAGGATATTTTCGTTTGCACGTTTTTTACAAGAGTCACCTAGTTGTAATATGAACAGAAGACTTCGACGCTACTTGAGAATAAATGAACTTTATCTTCTGGAGCAATTAAGGGAACTCATTATGATTATTCAAACTTGTCCATTGATGTTCGTTCTGATTCTGCAACGTCCTTGATCTCTCAGTCTTTATAACTGTAGAAGATTATTTTAATTTGTCAGTTGTTCTAAGTAAATTGTCTCTGAATTTCCTGACATTTCCATTTGGAATAAAAGTTGTATTTTCTTCTCTAACAGGTTAGTCCTGTCAGATCACTTTATGTAGTTAGAAATTTGTCTCATGCTTCCATTTCCTCGCTGTAATTAATTCTCTTAATGTCTAAATTATTGTTCATACCGTGACAATGTATGAGAGTTAGCGATCTCATTGCTATTTTCAGATTGATTAATAGAGACTTTTTAAATTCTGTTCTTTATGTTCATTAAGCAAAGAAACCCAGTCCTTTATCAGGTTTTTCTCTTAAAATCTAAAGAACTTGATTCATATTTTTTTATTATAATACACGCTTTTAATGCAAACTCTTGTTTAATATTTGAGCATAAATATATTCTTCTAAATAAATATTTAGTGAGAGTCATGTAAGTAGATCACCTCAAGAAACAAACACGGAATTTATAAAGTAGGATTTTTGGTTTTTACGGCGGTGAGTACGAAGATGGCTGTCTGCAGAGTTATGGCTCCGTGTTGTCTGGTAGAAGTATACCAAAGTTTCAGAGGTGCTCAGTGCCTCCATTATCAGGGCGATCGCTCTGATAATGGAATTTAGAAGTGTCTAACGATGATGTCGCACTGTTTTATTCTTTTGCAGCACTTAATTCATTGTCTAAGCGTTTAAGTTAAAACCGCGACATTTTGAAAAATGGTCCTACTATCGCATTCAGGTGACCGGGGACAGAACCGTATATTGCTGGGTAGCTGGAGTGTTCGGCTCAGATCAACGTACACCAGAATATGTCGGAAACTGGTTGTTGTGGTAATTTTTACAGCATAGGGCATATTTCCGTTAGGATATAATCGTTGTGTACGGATATTGCACAAGAATTGCACACTCGTTATGTTTACGTTATCTAGATTCACAATAATTTTACGTCACAACTGAAATACGATTATCGTATTTAAATTATATAGTTTCCAAAAACTTCAAGTACCTGAAGTCTCCAATATACGTTGTTTCGGCTTGCGTTGCTTTGCTTGAACGACAATAATAAACAGGGGAATAAATCTGTGGTGGAAAACCGTAGGTGGTTTGTGCAAAAATACCGTTCTACAGGAAACCGTTTTAAAAGTTACGCAGCTAGTGTAAACATAATGTATTGCAGCTATAAATTTATAATTTTCACTGACTGTGTGTATGGCTTTATAATGTTTTCGTTTGTATGTCACGTTTTGCTTGACAGTGAACACCACCAAAAGTTTATTTCAACCCGTATTCAAAAAACTGGCAAACGAGCATCTAACCTATGGCTTTCCACCACAGAAAATTAATTTGGCTTCGTTCCCTTATAAAGTCGTTTTGAGCTATTAGTTCAGGCGGATGATTGAGCGGTTTTAAAATAACGTCGCCGTTGTTATAAAAATTCCCGATAAATCTTTCTTTAAATTTAAAGTATTATTCAATTACGCTACACATCTTAAATTAATTTAGCAAAAGGTAATCTAACCTACATTTTACTTTATGTGAGTTTTAACTATGTGCTCATATAATTGATATAAAACTTTCTTCTGATATTCTGATGTGTGTACTTATTCTTTCAAATGTCAAACAATTCTCGGAATTTTTTTCAGTCGAATACTGAAATACACATGGTGTAATTTTGCTTTAAAAAGTAACTTTGTATGATGTGCTTTTCAACTTAAATGTAATTATTTGTAGCATATTTGTGGCTCCTCGTTGGCTATATAAATCAAGAAACAATACAAAACTTTCACGAAATATACAAACAATGAACTTCAGTTTCTAAAATTTTGCTCTGTATATGTGTTTGAAGGACTGGAACTTCATTGGCCATCTCGTATGTGCTGGCGAATTATGAAAATACAATACGCTTAGTTGGACAGAAATATCGTCTTCTTAATGGTACCTCACACTGTTAATAACAATAACATCATTAAGTTACATAAACTCAATGAAGAGTCCTCGGTCAGTTTAATGGAGAGGCCTTCATATTACAGGCACGTGCAAACATTCCATTTCCAGGATCTAAAATACGTGTGGCTTTAGGTAAACATTCCGTGCTCCATCACACCAAGAGAACAATACTGACAGAATATGCGTACGTTAATGCAGGACAGAAACACACACTTCATCTCGCGGGAAAATTTAAGTAAATATTTCTCCTGTAGTCTGACTGGACTGGTTGTGCCTTTAGTTAACAGCTCATAGAAACTTTTGATAAACATATACACATTATCAACTACGAATAGTCTACACTGCCTGGTCAAAATACATGCAGCTGAATTTTTAACAGCATTTAGTAGTTAAAGCTAAGTACAGAAAGTGAATATGGCTGTCTTTTGATTTGATTATCTGTGTGATCTGGTAGTTTAACGACGTTTCAGAAGTGCTTACTATCCAGCGATCACAGTAATATTAAAGTGATGGAGTTGCTACAATTTTACAAATTTGTCGATTTTTTAAAATGAAATTAATTTTTATAAAATTGTTTATATTTCTTCCATAAGTCCATTAATTTAGAACGTGCCATGTCTTGTTGTTTAGAAACATTTTGGCGACAAGAAAACAGAAGTTACAAAAATTGTTTAGGCTGAAAGAAGCTCCACAGTGTCTCTTCACCAACTAAAGGTTGGAAAAATCAAGGAAAATGTGAACGGAGCTTTTAGTTCGCTAGAGGGATACGAGAAACGCACGCGAAGTTTTTGTTGGAAAACTGAAGAAGATAAAAAATCCAAAGACCTAGGCGCAGGTAGCAAGATGTATTTATTAAAATAGAATTTAGGGAAATAGGATTTTGCGGGGTGTAAACTGGACTTATTATATTAGTACTCTGGTTACGTATTCGGGTTGTCAGGGACCGCAGACTATGCTGACACATTTCTTTACGGTTCTCTTCTGTCGTTCTAGACAAATACGTGGAAAGAGCCTTAAATTTAACCACCACAGTTCCATTCAAATTCATTAATCTTCCTACTACTAGACGCCTCATAGTCTGAGCTCCTAACAGCGTCACTGATTAAATAAAAAAAAATTCTCAGTTGCAACCAGGCGTATACGTGCTTAACGAATCAGAACCTGCTGTAACTATTATAGTAACGAATCTTATTAGCCCTTTGAAGCCGAAGCTTGTGCAAATATCACTTGAACATTCAGTTCATACCGCAAAGAAAACACTGCATATCCTTTACAAAGCTCAGTTGGTTAAAGTTATTAGGAAAACAACCGCTGTTTACTCTGATAATTAATCACACCTAATCCATAAGTACACAATCTAGGCAAAATGCAGAGTTAGCGATCGTTGAAGCAGGTGTCGCTGCAGGTAATTAAGCTGCCATCGAGCCCTAAAGCAAGGGTTCTTGATTATTTCCAGACCTAGGGTCACATTCACTCTCTGTTACGATCCGTGGCTACAGATTTTTAAATGGGGCCAATCTGCAAAACGCAATGGCAGTTAACACGTTTGCATATTACGCAATATTTTCTTTAAGAGAGCAGTCATTAGTGTAACATTTGAGGTTTTCACAGCGGTGAGCATGAAGATTTCTGTGTTCTGGGTTGTTGCGCTGTGTAGTCTGGTCGATGTTTACCAACGTTTCAGAGGTCATACTGCCTCCATCATCAGGGCGATGAGGTTTTTCACAGTGGTGAGCATGAAGATTTCTGTCTTCTGGGTTGTTGCGCTGTGTAGTCTGGTCGATGTTTAACAACGTTTCAGAGGTCATACTGCCTCCGTCATCAGGGCGATGAGGTTTTTCACAGTGGTGAGCATGAAGATTTCTGTGTTCTGGGTTGTTGCGCTGTGTAGTCTGGTCGATGTTTACCAACGTTTCAGAGGTCATACTGCCTCCATCATCAGGGCGATGAGGTTTTTCACAGTGGTGTGCTTTGGCGTGCGTAATCTTTCAGTATCACAAACTGTTGTTTCGATTCCCATGCATCCTACGAAGTAACTAACAAATTACGTGACGTTCTTCATTAAGCAGTAATTGTTTACGGTAATAGGTTCAACCAAATACCAAAAATATGAACACCTTGAAGTCGAAGTTCATATAAGTATTGTTTAAACATTCGGCCCCTACCGTGCCAAAAAAATTAAAATAATAAAAAAAGCAACCCCATTACATAGATCAAGCGTAAATGCTGTTTAAAGAAATAATTATTGCTTATTGCGAGGATCCTATAAAATCACAATTACGTTCTGTAGTGAAAATTCTGAATCATTTATCGTTAAAGCAGGTGCTAAATGTGGTTATCACTGGGACTTGACGGGTTAACAGGGCGTGTTTTCTTATGTTGGGTAAGTATCTTTCGGAATTCAAAGTGGCACAAGAATTGTGCGCGGGCTGCATAAAAAGACCGGCGGTCCGCAAGTTGAGAACACCTTAATGAAGTTTTCCTAATGTTTGCTTATGCCAAAGAAATTTCAGACAAAGAGTTGGAAAGAATGAATATCAGACTTCGGCTTCTTTTAACTTGTTTGAACTTCTGTCTTTTTTGTCTGCTTTTCTTTGTTCGCATTCTTTGGTTTATTTGCAAACTTGGTTCCAGACTTTTATCTTATCGACGGTCTTTCTATCATCCAATTCATTTGGACAATTTGAATACAAACAGTGTCTTACATTCCGCGTCAGAATTTTATTTTCGTTTTTTCCACAGAAGAAAAGTTTTAAATTTATAAGTTATGTTCCTTAACAACAAACACGTTTGCCCATACATTCCGTCTTTTCGCAAATTGAGAACTTCAGATTCGGACTCAGGAATCTAACCTAACCTTGACGACGAGTGTTTTTCACATTTACCTAAAAAAAATTATAGAGGTTTTGATCTTTTAATTCTGAAGTTATTTAACTACGCTCTTTGAACTTTAGAAGTCATATACCGTCGAATCTGATGTGAAGATAATTATGAATGGGGGACAGTCGTAGCCAATATGAAAAGACTGGCCCGACATTCATCTTAAGAAACTAATGGATATTAGCTGCAAAAGACCCCGGTCGCTGTATCAGGTCGCTGTCGAAGATCAGAATTGATACCTCATAATAGTCGAGGTATTTTGTCTTCACAAAAGGTCTGCATAATTATCTTACTAAATGACTTACCGTGCAAAATAACAAAGCGCAGAAGAAAAACATTTGCTTTGGGAATTTAATTCAGCTGTTTTTTCGTCCACAAGGTGAAATATGACAATTCCGACGATTCGAATGATCCTTACAAATCAACTCTGAGTCACTGCGTCCGTAGAAAACTTAATGTAATCAGTGTCAGACGCGTTACGTCTTTTAAGCCGTAGGAGACGTACCGATGCCTGGGCAAGTTAAATTGGGAACGTATGTAGATTGGAAATCCACACCGACCTCGTAATAAGTAATGACGTAGTGTGGAGTGTTTGTGGTTTAACTGGCATTGAGGACGAGAGGCTTCAGCAACAGCACTAATAAGTTATTGGTGGAGGCAGTAAGCGCCTCTGAAACGTTAGTCAACTTCTATGAAGGCGCCTCTTCATATTCGTCATCGTGAGAACCTGAAATCTGATCTTGCCAATTTATGCTGTAGACAGTAACGTATATACCTGAAGAGCGTTGTTAAAGAAATCAACAATTTGATATGCTCAATTTGCATTTTAAATTCCAAATTTCGTGCATGATTAAACACATATAAGTGGTAACATGTCGACCTCAGCTTATGAAACGCTGTCCGAAGTCATGAAGCATGTAATGATTGGACCTAATACGGAGGAAGTTCAAGTAGAAACGAGAAAACTTCAAGATGAGATGATTCATAATCTGCACGTACTCTTCACCAGATATTACGGTGATTATGCAAGAGGATAAAATGGGCAGTGCATGCAGCATGGATGAGAGAGATGAGAGATGCATTGGACAAAAATTTAGTTTGAATGCCTGAATTAAAAGAGACAGGAGAGAGAGGATTGTATTAAAATGGCTCTCAGATAAATTAGGTGTGAGGTTTGAACTGGATTCAACTGGATCAGTACAAGTCCAGTGGCGGGGTTTTACGAAAACGGCAAAGAGATTTCTGGTTTCATAAAATGTGGAAATGTTTTTGATTAGCTAAGCAACTATCAGCTTCTGAAGGCTGTAGTTTGGTAATAATATTCAAAACATCTGAGTGAAGGGTTGTATTCTTCCTGAAATTAGCTACGTTGTCTGTCTCGTGATTTACTGATGAGTTTAATTTGTGAAAAGTAGAAGGTTGGTGATGTAAAGTAATACTTGTGCATTTATGATCGACGTGTTGATCATTTTCGGTGTTGAAAAAAACTTCCGTGGCGTTTAGACGCGCTGAAGTGGAACAGCACTTCTTCTTTAAACACAGCGCCGTGCCGTCACGATTATCTCAGGAGCCATTTTTCATTCGTCCCTGTAAAAAATAACAAATATCATCCTTGCTCCCACCACCTGTTAAGCTCGGACACTTTGCTGTGAGCATAGCCGTGGTCTGTTTGTGGAAACAACGCACGGATGAATAATAGTGACTTTTATCCAGGCACATTTCCTTCAAAACGGTTCTCATGATTTTATATGGATGGTAATGGCTCAGGGTCACATTAGCTTCGGATTCTTGTACAACACAGGAAAAGTTGCCGTCACCAAGTTTCATGTTACGAGGCCACAGAAGGACTTCACCCTCACCGCGAGCCTGAGAGTCAACAGTATGCCATTGCTAGATTTGCTGTGCTGCTAGATCTGAGCTGTCTTCACTCTCATCGATTTGCGTTTTGAAACTCTTTACGACTTTGCTGTGGCTACGGAACATTCGACTTCGTGGCGGTTACTACAGTTACTTTTATTTTACGTTCCAGACTTTAGCTCGAATTGTGAGCGACAAACTGAATTGTTGAAAATTTTGAGCGCCCTGTGCGGACTCACCCAGTACGCCATTCTTTATTTGCTGTCAATTGAAATTTTATCTGACTTTCCTTATTTAAAAGTTAATATTCTTGAATAGGAATTAAATAATTTTGCGTGTGACTTTCCATCTAACCTAAACTGAAATTCACATAAAACATTTAAATATAAATAACTTACGTGCCCTTACGTCGCCGTTGTTTTTAAATAACACGCCAAGCCCATATTAAATATTTAAATATTAATATATTCTATGCATTCAGCTAATATCGTGAACCCTTTCCCGGGAATAAAGCGGCAGGAGCGTGAAGCTGACCTCACCTCCATCTAGTGCCGAGATACCATCACACCCCCTTGCGTCTTCATGACTTAATAAGTAGCAAAGACAACTACCTGTGACTCTGTGAAGGTGTATATTCGATAACGTCTTAACTGCACCCTTAATAAAGTTAAAAACAATTTGTCACTTTAAACTCTTGATACGTGAAAGTTAGTGCGCTGCTGTATTATTATTATTATTATATTATTGTTATTATTAATTCAGGTTCGGTTCTGAATACGGGAATTTTCCAAAACAGACAGTCCCAGATTTCTACGAACAGTTTCGCTCCTGGAGACAGTTCGGCGGCCACTGTCTGCAGTGTATGAACAATAAAATTTGCAGTGATGTCGTCACGACCTGAGAGCAAAAGGGGAACGTGTTTTCACAGTTTTCTGTAGTACCGCTTCCCCGTTCGTTGTGATGTCAACTTGACAGTATCGCCGTCACATTTTATTAATGATAATGCAGAGATTGCAGTGCCCTAACGGCTCGTCCTAGGTAAGAAAGTCTGAAGATGGCTGTCTTCTGGGTTGTAGCGCCGTGTAGTCTGGCGCCACAAACCAGAAGACAGCCATCTTCAGCCTCACCACCGTGTAAACATCAAATTATAATAAGAAATTCTAACATTTAAGACTAAAAACATTTCCATTTTTCTGTAATTTTCCAAATAACCGAGTTCTCCTATGGTCCTTGACTTGCGGGATATATTATCATTGTTTCTACTTATTTAAATGTACAAATAGCAACTTGAATCGACTGCACAAAATTTCAAAGATATTGACAATATTACGTTCCAAGAAGGATCATATGAACAGACTGACTTCATAACATGAGTCACAGACTCTGATATGTGGGTGACCGTTTAAAAGAAAGCTTATCGATACGTTGTTAACTAAATATCGACCGACAAAATTTCGGGTCGTTTTCTAGCGATTCATCGTGCAGTGCATCTGCGTGGAATTTGGTCGTATTCTGTGCGCTTGAAATGGTTACTGGAATTATTAAGATTAATGAAGACGAGTTGCAGTCCTTTTGACGATTAGAGCACTGGCGTGCTTGAAATTTATGATATACAATTACTGCAACATTGAGCCGACGCCGCTACCATTGTACGCTTCTCTTAAAGGTTTCAACTTTATGCAACTTGAATAATATAGTAGTAGCTCTATTTCTCCACATAAGTGACTTTTTGTAAAGTCTTTGTTTGTTTGTTTGTTAGGTTTGAAACATTAGTAATACCACAGTTATTCTACACATTTCTTTGATCGAAATATCAGTTATTTAGAAGATAAATCAAACGGGTATTGTGATAATTATTTTATACAGACCATGATCTGCACCCCCATTTCCCACCTCGTTCCCCATTTTCTGTTAATAATGGAACACACATCTCCTTTCGCATCTACAAACATCTGTAACCGAAAACACGTCGCTCAGTAATTTCAGAACAAACATCTATCATCGTCATGTTAATCCTAGCCACTAGCTAATACTGCAACGTCGTATTATAAATACAAAGGGTTCTATCTATCACAATTTTCCTTTTGTGACGGAAACATGAATTAATGTCAGAAGGAAGAAGGATTGAGGGATTATGGAGACGAATTCCCAAATGTCACATTGGATTCGTAGACAGAATATGTGGGCGTGCACTGTCAACTTTCTTGTTTCGTAAGTCCGCAGTCCGAATCTGACCAGAGAGAGCCACTAAGAAGAGATTTTATGCTAGGTTATTGACGTAACCATCGGCGTTATGTAACCTAAATAGATGACATACCATCTTTAACTTAACGAGACAAACGGAACATAAAAATAATTCGTATGGCCATCTTTATACATGTTGTGGAACCCTGAAAGCTCTTCGTTAGATTTCGGTTCAAAATCGCTTATACTGGTAAATATTTCAGAAACGTAAGTAAGCAGAACCAGTGAGTTGGAATCTCCTAAATGTCATGCATTGTCTTAAATAGACCTATCCATATTTAATATAATACTTTAATTAAATACTTGTTTTTAACAGGTCACTAGCAGGTACAAGCGAAAAATAAGGTTCTTCAAGCTCTGCTGTTAGCCGGCCTGACAGAAATCCCTGCAAGTACGTAATTAACAGTTGTAATCAAATACAGATGAAGTTTTGCATCTAAATTGTGTCCTGAATGTACTGACTTCTGTAGAAACCACATAAATGAATACATATTATTCTATTAAATACGAAGCAAAAGCTTATTAAATTTCTTAATTTATAGAACCGACCTTTTGCGGTCTAAGCCGTTGGTCTTTGCCGTTTGGATACTGGAATCGCGGGTTTGAATCTTTCTCAAGTCATATGTTTGTACTCGTCTTTCTGTGGTGTGCTGTCCTGTGTAGTCAGAAGCATTTCTACTGGCTTTTCACTTAAACTGATTCATAATTTCAGAAATAATTGTGAATTAGAACAGGTCATAAGGCCTAATCCGTAATAGTTGATGATAGAATCTGCTTTCATCCGAAGCCTGAGCTATTTTGATTAGGCATACTAAGATAATTAAGAGTACCAAATTGAAAAGAATACGTGTGGAAACACTGCATCCCGGCACGGATTTTAGCTTTACTAGTGATTAATTGCGTCGACAAGACATGGAAAGCGACTTATCAAAGATCTATTCAGTTCTGGGTTTCTTTATAAAGTGGAAATGCATTAGCGCTCAATTCTCGCCTTGGTCGATGCCACCCTCAGAACATGAGACAGTTCTGGAACATGTTTTTGGCTATGATATAACTTGTATCTGACGTCATGGCGGGAGGACAGGGAATCCGGTGTCTCCATTAACAACGCGCAGATCAGGAAGGGATGAAGAGGTCTGAGTGT
>NW_019059608.1:1490108-1535634 GCF_000696155.1 Zootermopsis nevadensis
AGAACTGGCGCACGTAGTTCCATGAAGCGCCGTCTGTAAGCAGGCACATGTTTAATGTATGAGAATATTGTGCTACCTTCCAACACACTTCAGTTTCGCCGATTAGCCGCAAGTGTCGCCCTGATACTTGTCTGACGTGGCTAGAGACAAAGGGGTCAGATATAGTTGGTAAAGTGTTAATATCTTCTGTGAAACCGATGGTTAATTGAATACTAGCTGAGTGAATAGTTTCCTGATTACATTAATTTCAAAATTCTTGAAGGAAACTGACGTCCTAGAAATGACATTTGTTATGCTTTTTAGTGAAGTCTACTAGTGTCAAACATTGACCTGGAATTAAGAAAGATTTTTTTGAAGTTATATGTTTGGAGCACGGAAGCGAAACATGAACAATGGGAAAGCCAGAAAGAAGATGGATAGAAGCATTTGAAATGTGGTGCTATAGAAGGATGTTGAAAATTAAGTGCACTGATAAAGTACGAAATGATCTGGTCTTAGACAGGATAGGCGGAGGAAAAATCTTACCAGAAGAAGAGATAGGATGGTGGGACACATTCTGAGGCACCCAGGATTGGTTAATTTGATTATGGAAGGAACAGTTGAAGGGAAGACAAATATTGGAATATGTGACGCAGATTTTTGAGGATGTGGGCTGCAAAAAATATGTGGAAATGAAGAGATTGGCGCAAGATAGGCGAAAATGGAGGACCGCATCAAACCAGTCGGAGAACTGATGACAAACAAACAGAAAAAACAGTGCTAATGATAATATTCCTACAGGATTTAGAAGAAGTCGGCTGTTCTATAAGCATGAGTATATTGTCCCTTGAAACGAAGCAGGAATTGTTGGAAATACATAGCCCATCTTATCGGTTCAAGATATATGTTTATTAAATGTAAAGGTATACTGCTTGATAGATCGAGTCTGTCTGTATATGGCGTTCGAATTCCTCAAACGTCTAAAGGATTTCATTTTTTTTTGTCAGGGACTTGCTGCATGTTATTCACAATTTATAAATCGGTCTCAATGTAAGAGCTGTAACTGGTACTTTTCTGGAAGGCCTGAAAGAAATTTCACTTTTATCTATTTACGAAGTAGAAGAAATTTTAAAATCTGAAAAGTAACGTCCCAGGAATACGTTGTACATTCTATCTTCTTAAGAAATTTTAAAGAACTGTGGTTTAAGGTAATGGACTACGTTCACGTTTTTCAAAATGTGGTTTAGTGGAAGGCTGTTGTGAACGTGGTAATAAACCTTCGAGTTCCAAAATTTGTAAAAAGATCTTGTTTATCTGAACCGGAAAAGTTAATCAAGAAGGTCTCTGCTTCACGAAGTTGGCTAATGGCGAACGTTTCAGACACACTGTGACACCTACTGGTGGTAAGAGATTCCGAGCGAGCGAGAAAATTTTGTGTGCTGAAATGGAAAGGCCAGGAAATGGTGCTCGATTTTAAGATTTTGCCCAGAGGTTCGCTTGGAAAGGCTGAGATAATTGTGCAAACAGTCAGAATAACCGGTTGTGAAACTCTCTGTATATCTGTATTTGTGTGTGTGCGCCTAACAGTTGATTGTTATGTAAATGACAAAAAGTGAATCATTCCTCTCTCTTGCTTCATTATTGTACCGGTTTCCTGAATTTCATAGTTTGCACTGCGTTTAGTTCATTATGAGACAACTGTAAGATATTCCAACCATAACACTGAAAGCAATTTCTTCCTGTTAATTCTGTTAGTTCTTGATACAGCACGTAGCCAATATGTTTTCTGAATGGGCACTGTTTTTTATATTTGACTTGTGCAATTGGAAGAGTACTAAAATGCCGCACGCGAAGAAATTTGGTTCAGTTTACGTCCAAAACTGTCTAGAATATCCTGAAAAGTGTTGTTAATTTTGAAGTCTATAGAACGAATTTTTATTTCTTCATCGCTGAGATATTTCTTTTTAGATACAGAGAGAAAATCCGATTGAGGGTATTTTCTTCGGCGTTGGAAACAATTGAATAGCAGAAAGAAAAATATAAGACAATCGGTTTACCGCGAAAACATGAGGTAGATCTGTAACAAATCGATTCTAAAGGGCTCTGACGATTGTGTATTATCATCTGGATCACGTCTGGATTGCTGAGTTGTTGGACCAATCCGTCTCCTGGGATTCTGAAAAAATATATAAATAAATAATCCAGAAGTGGATAATTTGTTCTCAGATGAGAAGGCATCTAACGCATGTGAACCAAATAAACAATAAAACAGCAGTAATGCTTTAACCCGCACACGCTGCTTCTACATATGTCCTATCGCTTCGCTGCTTTTCCCTCCCTCTCACGTGGGTATTTGTAACGGTGAATGAGCTCAGAGTTATTTTGCGTCCACTGAACACATATTTCAATCAGCGAGCGACTTGTAAAATGTTACAGTCGTAATTTTCTACTGCTTAAATCATGAGGATTTTCCTACTCTACACTGCACACTTGATCTTACGAGGATAAGTGACGGACGATTTATCGTATGTAGTTGAATTTTCTATTTTGTGCTGTGAGTATGTACTATAATATCAAACTTTTAACGGCGCATATGAAGCTGCAAGGAACTACAAGATTAGCGGCTTCTAAAGAGGAAAGGCGTTTGGCCTACAACCATTTTACTGTCCAGAATATCTAAAAACCTGCAATGCTTATAATTTTAAATTGTCTGCTGACTTTTGAAATTTTAGTACAACTAAGTACTACTGGATTAGAAGTAAGAGTTCCCTAGTCGTTTGCATCTTGGTAGCCTAGACTTGGCTATACAGTATGCCATGTTTATAAATTAAGAAACATGACGTTTTTTATATAAGAATATGCTCAACGAGTTATATTATATACTCGTACACCTACTGGGATATCTACATGGTCTATTCTGTGGCAATTTATCAGAATGGTACTTAATGTTCAGCATATTTAAGTTAAAAATGTAGTACAGTTTAGTTAAACAGAACATCTGAACAGGCTTCAGTCAGTCAGTGACACACCTACTTTCTGAAATGAAGCGTCGCTCTGAACTCACTCAGGTTGAAATAGCGTTTTGATGAGGATGAGAATCTTCAGTCATTGGACGTGTAAAAAGTAGGTGCTTAATGTAATCAGAGAAGGAACATTAATTCGGCCGAAACTTAATTCATCCTAAAATCTGGTGACTTGCTGTTTTATAACTGATGGCCAGTCTTGAGAATATCTAATTCGGTTTATAAAGACTTATTATTATTTTATTATAATCTTCAGTTGCTACAGACTTATTTGTTTGTAGTTTCCCAGATTTATAAATTATCACATCTTACAGTAAATGAAGCGTCAGTAAGCATGAAATTTACGCAAACTCTGGTATGTTAATGTTGCGGCTTACAGTTGAAACGAAGGTTTCTTGTTTCTCTTGGCGGAATCGGACTTGGTGCAAGTCAACAGGATATCGATATTCAAATGCGACCTGTTCCACATTGTTTGCGATTCAGTCTGCTGGTTTGTTTGCGGTTTCGAGGGTACAAGTCTTTGTCTTCGTAACCGGATATTGGTTACCAAACTGTTCCACATTCAGTGGAAGAGTGTATCATATATAATGAGAAGGAAATCGGAAATAAGAGATGCATGTTATGATAAACATTGTATCACGATATGACCGAGAACAAAAGGAATAAATCCAGGTATTTGTAGACTGGAGCAACCCATTTATTTAATCAATGCTTTATCCTCTCATCAACCTAATGAACATCCATAGTTAAGAAAGTACTTCACACGTTGAGAGCCATTGCTTCCGTACGAAGCCAGATTTACTGGTTAGGTAAAGAGTAATGATGTAGTGGCACTGGGCTGTATTTGTAGAAGAGGTGGTGATATTACCTTATTTCCTCAATTAAATACGCACTTTTTTTTCTTATTTTAAAATTTCTTAAGTCTTCTAATTTTCCTTAGATTTTGACCAAAATGACCGGCTTAGTTGTTAAGAACTGGCATTATTTTGAATACACACTGGTAGTAAGTTACTCTTCAAGAAACCATCGTACCACGGTCAAAACAACCTGCCGACCATTGAAAGTAATGTTTCTTTATAGCTTTAGAATTCGTTTTATGGATGCTACTATGGCTTCCTCCGTTTATCGGAGAATCTGCTTTTTTCCTCTACGTTAAAGGCTTCTCCAGATCGACTAAGCAACTACACATATTGGTTGAGCGAGAGATGATAAAAATACATAATAATGAGTTTTTTAATTATTGTTTTTACGCATTATATTTAAATTATATAATTCAAGGGTTGGTTATACAGAAGAAAATTGCAAGAAATATTATTTGTCTATATACCTCGCCGTTTTAAGGTACTTAAAAATAAAGTGTACTTGGAAGATAAAGAATGGGCTAATGAGCTATTAAGTACTGGATCCTGTGATGGTCCTTTCAAACTGAAATGGATACGTTCTAGAGCAGTTTTCATAACAAAGGGAATTTATATAGCAGTATATTTAAATGGTAATCAAGAATCTTCTCTAATCATCCGACAATTGTCTCTTTCCCAGTTATATTTTTGAGTAAATAAATTGATTTGAATGTAAATTTTCCGCCTGTTCATATTACGAATTGTTCCCATAGGATTTCAAGTTAGTAAGTTACATGCCTCGATTTTACATGGTTGACCCATTACAGGGATTATAGCGGTTACATTGAGAAACGCAATATTATTTTATTTAAGCTGTTTCAGTGATAAAACTATTGAGCAATACATATTGTTTGCTGATTAAGGATATATTGTTCAAACAGTTTGACCATACGGTTTATTTTATTTAGTGTACTGTCTGACGACAGGTCCATATGAACAGGATCCTTCCATCCTTTTCTCGGACTGGGACCTGTTCATATACGTTCTTGGCAGATGATCCAGAAGTGGTTTGCAATTGCCTTCTTCTGTGTGTGAGCCTAGACCACGGCCTTGCCCAACACAAGTTATAAATCCGGGCACCGCCGGGAATCGAACCCGAGACCCCAGGATTACAAGGCCAGCGTTCTAACCGCTAGACCACCGTGGCTTTGGTGACCATACGGTTATACCTCTAAAAAGATAATGTTGTATTATAATCCATTCAAGCACAAAATTAATATACACACCGAAAAATATTTTTCCGTTTTATAAAATGTATGTCAGTTTTTCTGTTGAAAACTCTTTATAATATTTCGTGAGAAAGAAAATGCTTTCCCAAATGTTTCAGTCTCTGAAATTAGATGGAAATTGTTGGTACTGTCGTGGAATTTGTAAAGAAAAACAGATAATCACTCTTTGTATCACTGTGTACACATAGCACAGTGAATAGATGGAAGGAGAATTTACGTATGGATTTAGCACGCGCTTTATTGCAGTCGAGAGATTCGATGCGTGGATAAAAAATCACGTTGTTTCCGAGATTTTATAGTTCAAGCACTGAGCGGCATTTATCACACTGCATAGCAGGAAATGTTTTTTTCTGTCCAATGGCTCAAGGCAAGTGCAGTACCCCTGAATATTGTGTTTTAATTCGACTTGCAGTTGTCCCCTTTCCATGCTTTGTGTACCAAGAGAATTGGTCATAATTATTATAAACTGCCTAGTTGGTTTCATAATCTTTGTTTAAATGAATTATATATAAAATATTTCTCTTTATAAATTGATCATAATAAGTTATGTTTTAAAAAGGCGATTGGATGAGTTGACGCGCCTTGTAGTATGGTAGACGTTTACCGACGTTTCAGAAATTCTTGCTGTCTCTATCATCAGGGCAGTGAGTTATTTCCGTGATAATGGATGTAGTAAGCACCACTGAAATGTCGGTTAACTTCTACCAGACAACAAGGCGCAACAAACCAGAAGACAGCCAACTTCATACTCACCGCCGCGAGAACCTTAATTGTGATATTAGATAGTTACATTAAATATTTCACAAAAACTTGTCGCATGTATCAAGTAGAAGCCAGTCTTTGACACTGACATCTTTCTTTTACTTCAAATATTCAGAAAATAGAACAAGGATAACTACAAACTTACAAAAGCTCTTGCAATAAATTATTTTATGGTTTGCTGTATTTTAACGAAGTAAATATGAAATTGGGCTCATGCAGTTCCCAGGAATCTACCTTATCAAATAAGAGCTTGTTACAGTGACGATTCTCTGAAGTGTAGTGTCGAAAACCATCTCGACCTGAATCTCATGATTCACCGATGCGTAAGACAGTCTCGATTATCCTTGGATCGATACCGTAGTCGGTGAACACTCTTCGCTTGAATTCATGGGAGACTCATATCAACTCGTGTGACTATCAGAAATCTGTACGCCTACCAATATAGTAAATAAATATTTAGAGATAATCGTCCCTAAACGTCTGTAATAATATATTGTAAGTCTGAACCTTTAAAATGTGAAGAAAAGAGCCTTCAAACCATATTGTGCTGACATTAAACATTTTAAATGTAACATCATAAATGCTGAAATGTTCTATGGCAGTGGATGTGTGTAACGACACGCGAGATGATTGTGGCTGTCACAGCATTGAAAAACAAAAATTAGTCGCTTTACTTGCTATCGATTTATTGACGTGACTTTTGTTCTGCTGCAGCCTGGCATTGCATAAATAACAATTATCCATTACAATTGAACGTAAGTGCTACTTTAACTATGTTGTATTTTACTCCCTTTACAAATACTGGTGGTGAGGGGAATATGACATGCATGTGAGAGGTCAGAAATGAGTACAAAGTTTTAATTCAAATCCATGAACAGAAGAGACTATAGTCCACGACTGTAACTTGAGACTTGCAAGGAATGCAGGAAGTCCGTATCGTTAAAGGCAGACTCTATCTCTCCTCCTTCCTCCTTCATCCCACTTCCTCACCCCGAACGTCACAAGATTACAGTCGTGGACTGTACTTGGAAGATCTGGGGATAGATGTAAGGATAATATTAAAATTGATAGGTTGTGCGTGTGTAGACTGAATTCTTCTGACTGAGGAAATTAATCATTGCGGGTTGTTGTGATCATGATAGAAACAAAGAAAAGCGTGAAGATTTCTGTCTTCTGGGTCATCAGGGCGATGATCATCGCCCTGATGACGGAGGCAGTATTACCTCTGAAACGTTGGTAAACATCGACCAGACTACACAGCGCAACAACCCAGAAGACAGAAATCTTCATAGTCACCGCTGTGAAAACCTCAAATCATACAAAGATAAGCGTCTCTGGAGCATAAAATCTTGTAGTCAGTCTGGTAGCTATTATTCGAAGTTAGAGAGGTTTTTACTGCCTCCATCATCAGGGCGAGGAATAAGCCACGCGGAAAGACTGATATACACAGACGTAGGTTGTTAGACTTACTGGTCGTGAACTTTCAGCTTCTTTAAAAAGCGGGGAATGCATGACCGGCTAAACGACTATCAGCATCACAAGAATTACTTTGATACGTAAAGTCAGTATGTTAGTTCAGAATATACATTAATTCGCACACATTTTACGGAAGATTTTCTCCGGTAATATTTAAAATTGAAAGAAGTATGGACAGGCGTGTGTGATCTGAAGCTGTCACGGCGACTGACAATAATAAAATCTTCTCGGGCTATCAGCCATGTCATTTGGTAAAAAATCGACATTTCATGGACCAGTTTCTTTCCTATCTTCATATCTTCATGATGGCCCAAGAGGATTGTATTAATGGATTGGCATGCTCATTTCCTACATCCCCCCCTCGGTCCAGAAATGATACTGTGTCAGTTTTTATTGAGCATCACGACTGGCAAACACACCGGCGTGTTTAATACTGCGAGTGGGAAAATAGAAAGGACGCTGTTAAACAACCACGTGGAAAGAATTGACATGTGCCGCTGAGCTGCCTCACAGTAGCCTCAGAAATACGAAGTGTGCTTGATAGTGTTGCAAATAACTAGCTTTAAATACAATTACCATATTCATTTCTTCTTTAGCCAATAGCAAATCCATTTTTATCGTAACATCATTCGGTGTTAACAGCAGTCATCGCGTTGGGGAGTAATAATGTTATAGAATCAACTTTTCAGTCGATCAGTTTGTCACTCAGTAAGCCTGCAGAGCAGCATTGAACGGCGCACGTCGACAAACAAAAATACATACATATGTTTATCTACATCAATCAATCTGACAGTGTTTTGCTTATCAAACTGAAACGACCGCTTTCATCCGTGGTTCTCAACAGGATAGTGTGCACTCGCTGAGTAGTAAACAGTATAGAACCTTACATTTGAATATTTATAAACCTTCTTTCTTGTTCCTTTCTTTTTAAAATGTGGATTTTGAAGAAGATTCTTTATTAAAAGCTGTATGTATACTCTGTGTGTGTATTTGTAATCATGCATCGTGTACGAGTTTGCCTCCACGATTTCAAGATTTTAAGTTCCACAGGACGCATTAAATCAGCTCGATTTCCGAATAATTTTTCTCCATACAAAAATAGGGCTTGTTTCGATATTCGGTGCTTTCATGATTATTATACACATCCCCATTCTGTTCTAATACTGTTACTTTTCTGAACTGTACAATATTCAGCTATGTTAATACATGCTCCTATTCTATTTTTATATTATTTCGTATTATTGTCTGGTGAAATTGTACATTACATGCGCATTGTCATTTGTTTAGTGTTACATTTCTTCCTGGTTACTTCGTTCACAACGAGCCTATGGCTGTGTTGTAGATAAATAATAAATATGTTCCATTTCACTACTGTCCTACCTTACTCGTTTCCCACAGATTAGCAATACCGTTCAGAACCTACGTACCTGCTTCCTGCCCCTATATATACCACACTATAATATATATAGGAGGTGTCAATACTTGTTGATAGGATTTAAACTTCAGCAGTGTTATCGTCTGTTCTGTGATTCGTAGTCTTTCTCAGTACAGCACACGAACGATTATCCGGTTATCCGGTTTGTTGGGAAATATATTTTCCTGGATAATCCAAAAATAAAAAAAACATGTAGCAGATACTTGAGTTTGTTTACAGATATACTTAACTTAAGTTTTTAAAGATTTATTGATAACAAAGGATTTTTATATAACATTTAATATAGTACATCTTAACATAGGGGTAGTAGTAACGTAATATTGTTGTAAACTTCAGGTTTTAGCAAAAATGAATTTTTGTTAATACGCTAAATAATGCCATTTTTGTACGCATCCCTTTATTTTTAAACTTTGTAACGTTTAAAACAAATCTTCTAAATTCATTTTTAATTTTCTTTTAAACCAGGTAGGTCCCGGATAATCCGCCCCCTGTTAATCGGGAATGTACTATATATCCCGATAAATGCTGGGATGGTCCATTGAAATAGGCCCTGATAGGCTCCTTGCAGATTCTAACCTACTTAATATTCATTACAATCTCATTCGATGCCATGGCTATAGATATAACCAGCATATAAACAATGTCGTTAATTAACCAGTCAATTGGTCTAAGTACAGGTTTTTATGTTAATTATGGAAAATTCAGTCATAGGCTTAAGACCTTATATACATACGAGCATTGTTGATTTCTGTCGCGAAGAGTAAGCTAGTACTTTATCTTATACGGTTGCATTAATTATAATAGTTTAAAGATTTCTGTCTTCAATAAAGGCTTTCATTTTCAATTTATTGTTGAAAGGAAGTCCGAAACGTCGGTGGAAATCTACATCACACCGCGCAACAACCCAGAAGACAGAAATCTTCATACTCACCGCTGTGAAAACCTCAAATCATACATATAATAGTTTAGTCAGTTGTTTTTAGAATCTGTAAATGCAACTTCTTCGTTCACGTCAGTGTAACCTAGTCGACGATGTTGGACAAGCTATTGCTTCTAACTAAACGTAAAAATTCAAAAAAAGATACATTTAAAAGAATCTGTATCGGCAGTGTTGCTACTAGTGAATGCAAACGTGAGATAAATCTAAACTTGGAATTAGTTCCAGATATTGGTTCCTGTAACCTATTTCTGCAGTGTTCTGTATAAAGCCGATAAACCGGAATAGTTTCTCGTGTTCTATTCTGGAAGCGACAGCCTTCCTAAACTTGAGAAAATATCGATTGCATTTTGAAGAAGTCGTTCTTCTGCCTCAAAGCATGAATATTAGAGCGACTTTCTTCGCGTGGGTTAGCCTAAGGTGAATATTGGAATTCGTATCTTCAGGAACGTAGTTGTGCAAAGAAAAATAAGACAAGAGAAAAAAATGGACGAACCAGAAAACGGGTCTTCGCATGGAAAATATATATATATATATCAAGTAAGCGGAAATCGCTCCTAGAGGAGACGAATCCGTATCAGTTCACAGTTACTTGAAGTTGGATGTAAACGGTTAAGTTGGACGAATTACATCTAATTCTCATAAAGGGGGTACAGTTGGAAAATAACTGGTTTAGCAAAGCATCCCGTAACAATGAAATATAGTTATCAGTTTAAATTAGTTTTATCATAAAAAAGGAAATTTTACATAAAGTACAACTTTACTTAAAATGCTTTACCCACGTCTGATTTGTGTGTACCTTAGACTGTAATTCTTCTGCTATGCACCACAGCTACTTCGTATTTATGATTCAGAACTTCCTGTGCAAATTGGCTTCCGTCACAGCACGAAAACCAACACAAAAGAACGAATGGAGTACAAGCCATTTTTCAACAAGACTGAAGTGTAGCGCCATGTGGCAGACACATCACATTACGCTTCAGTTTGAACCTTTTTGTTTCTCCTCTCGATTATTTCATTCTGCTATCTGTTGTTTCCAACAACAGTTTCATGTCAGTGTTTGAATTATACACGCCTCTGCGTTTTATACGCCATGGGCAGTAACATCAAAATCGCAGTCCATTGCTGTAATGGTGCAGTTTTCAGTTAGCGCAGTGGCTCGTTTACACATCCCATGTTTGTTACTGTAAACATTCCTACTTCATTAAGCGCGACAAAAATTAAAAATGTTTGTATGTGTTGCGATGAACGATCTCCTGCCCTTGTTTTGAACTATTCATACGCGTCGCTTTCTCTCTGCCATAAGTCGATGGACCATATAATTGTGGAGATTGACCCATGCCATTTACTGTTTTGTCGCTTTATTGCGCGATTAATTTGCGGTCTGTTTATTTAATATAATATTTTGTAGACCAGCAGTTACATAGCTAATAGCAGCTCGCTGCATTACATTTATGTGTAATATTTATAGTTACGTTAAGTTTACTTTGTAGGCCATTCATTCCACTTTTAATAGTTAATTACATTTTTTCGTGTTCATATTAACATTTATTGAAGGATGAATTATTGCAACATTCTGACTCCCTTATTCTCATGTCACCTCCTTTGATCATCCAAAAGCTTTGCCCAGTTTAATTGTTCAGATTCCGCTCTGTGACAGTCACTGCTGTCTCATTGTTTTACAGTTCGTTTGGGGTCTGCTTTAATCAAAATCGCTCCTAGAGGAGACGAATCCGTATCAGTTCACAGTTACTTGAAGTTGGATGTAAACGGTTAAGTTGGACGAATTACATCTAATTCTCATAAAGGGGGTACAGTTGGAAAATAACTGGTTTAGCAAAGCATCCCGTAACAATGAAATATAGTTATCAGTTTAAATTAGTTTTATCATAAAAAAGGAAATTTTACATAAAGTACAACTTTACTTAAAATGCTTTACCCACGTCTGATTTGTGTGTACCTTAGACTGTAATTCTTCTGCTATGCACCACAGCTACTTCGTATTTATGATTCAGAACTTCCTGTGCAAATTGGCTTCCGTCACAGCACGAAAACCAACACAAAAGAACGAATGGAGTACAAGCCATTTTTCAACAAGACTGAAGTGTAGCGCCATGTGGCAGACACATCACATTACGCTTCAGTTTGAACCTTTTTGTTTCTCCTCTCGATTATTTCATTCTGCTATCTGTTGTTTCCAACAACAGTTTCATGTCAGTGTTTGAATTATACACGCCTCTGCGTTTTATACGCCATGGGCAGTAACATCAAAATCGCAGTCCATTGCTGTAATGGTGCAGTTTTCAGTTAGCGCAGTGGCTCGTTTACACATCCCATGTTTGTTACTGTAAACATTCCTACTTCATTAAGCGCGACAAAAATTAAAAATGTTTGTATGTGTTGCGATGAACGATCTCCTGCCCTTGTTTTGAACTATTCATACGCGTCGCTTTCTCTCTGCCATAAGTCGATGGACCATATAATTGTGGAGATTGACCCATGCCATTTACTGTTTTGTCGCTTTATTGCGCGATTAATTTGCGGTCTGTTTATTTAATATAATATTTTGTAGACCAGCAGTTACATAGCTAATAGCAGCTCGCTGCATTACATTTATGTGTAATATTTATAGTTACGTTAAGTTTACTTTGTAGGCCATTCATTCCACTTTTAATAGTTAATTACATTTTTTCGTGTTCATATTAACATTTATTGAAGGATGAATTATTGCAACATTCTGACTCCCTTATTCTCATGTCACCTCCTTTGATCATCCAAAAGCTTTGCCCAGTTTAATTGTTCAGATTCCGCTCTGTGACAGTCACTGCTGTCTCATTGTTTTACAGTTCGTTTGGGGTCTGCTTTAATCAATATTTCACAGACCAACCTTTATATAGGTATTTTACCTCGGCATTTACTTAACCAAAAAATAACTACTCTCTTATTTCTCTCAATACGAGTTTTATTCAAAATAAATCATTTGTATCAAAATGTTACATGTGTTACAAATGTTCTATATTTAAATACGGAATTTCTCGGAACGGATAAAGCTATTAGGATTTGCTGTAATTAATGGACCAAAGCAATTAAATAATCCGTGGCGTAGCAGCCGACTAGATGGCTGCTGGCCTCACGTTCACATGCCTAAGCAGAGGTGAACGATCATCCAACCAGATATAGGGTGACGTGTGGTCAGCACGACGAACCCCCAGCCATTGCTAGCTTTCCTGACCGGATTACGCTACTCATTTTAGCTCCCCAATTTCCTCACGATGCTGGGTTGGCACCGGTCCCATACATTGGTCGAAAGCTCATGAGAAAATTTCTCCTCCCCCGAGACTCGAACCAGCGCGCATTCCGTATCGCCGGTCCGAAGCATGGTGCCTCAGACCGCGCGGGACACCCAAGGCAATTACGACAATGAAATAACACGAGTCACGTACTAAACCACTTTAAGTTTTCCACCACCCACGACAGTTCACTTCCTGGCCGTTGTAATATTGCTAAGCGAAAAGTGTAAAATGGCTGACGTCACTACAGCAAACGGCTGAACGTGTTCTTTGTTTCACGAATCGGAATCTGTGACTGTATTTCAACGCCGGTTCCAATCAAAGTTCAGGGAAAACCTACCTTTAGAGGCATCAGGCGCCATTATAACAGCTTCTTGACCAAAGACTTCATCTACCAAGGTAAAAGCTGCAATTAATGCAGTGATGGTACAACGCACTTTGAAAGAACTTCAATATCGCCTACTTCTGGCGCTCATATCCAACGCAAATCCCAATAGACTTCATTATTCTGAGACATCTGTAGTTTACTTCAGAAATGAAGTTCTTTGATGTCACATAAAAAGAGAGTTGATAGTGTTAACATTTTTAACCTGTAGTAGTAAGTGTAAACTTACTTAGAATATATAGAATATTAACTAATTAATAAGAATGGAGTCAATTAAATAATGATTGTGAGTAATGAACGAGCTAGAAAGACACTTCTAAAACAAGGCTGGGGATAATTTAGAAAGCGGGAGGTCTTACTTTATTTTAAGTTTGGCCCAAGCTCTGCTGTTGGAAACAAGATGAAACTATGCGACGAAGTTGCTTCTCGATTACGGAGCTTTGAGGCAGCGGCTTGAATTTCGTTGCTTCAAACTTGCTGTTAAAGTTTTCGGACACAGTAATTCATGCTCTGCTACTACCACTTCTAATCTACGCTTCCCCAACTTAATATTTACGAGCGTCAAAAAGCATTTATCATCTGCCACAAACCTCTGACTACCTTGTGTGAGATACGACAGTGAGAAATACGACCTACATATTTTAAATGTATTTTCATTTTAATCTTCTCCTTGACTGATGCTCAAAACCATAAGCTAAACTAATGTTTCTAAAATGCTTTACGAGAAAGTACGGTACTGAAATGTTAATGCAAAAATTTTAAACATTTATTATTTGTTGTTTTACAAAGAGATTGATTGGCCGTTCAGTGAGATGTACAGTTCTGGGTCAAAAAGTTTTATTTTATTTTATTTTTCGAAGCTGTAGGGTGATTAAGAGTTGGAAGTTATATAGAAGGAAGCGGTCGTGGCATAGTTTGCTGTAATTTTACGGCATTTTATGGAGCGAGTGAGGAAAACCAGGATTGTTTCAGTCAGGAGAGCCAGTCTCGGGACCTCCCGAATACGAAACACGAGTTGTGACCAGTTCTGTGGGGTCGAGCACTGTGAAAACGGTGGCTGCCAGGATGGTTGATGAATTAGGATTGCCACGAAAATAAAGTGGCAATAAAAGACTTTCGAAAAGGAATAAGGAACATCAAGAAGTCGATGGAGTGACGGAATGGGCCAATAAAATTGATGATGATGATGATGATGAAAATAGAGTGATAAAGGGGGTTGGCAGTTGTCGGATAAAAGTGTAGAACAGAAAATGTAATTTTGCGTTGGAGTTTCTATTATATATGGCGTTTGTGTATATTGCACTGTGTTTCAAATAGAGAAGACTTCACGTAACTCAGCGACAGTAGGAGGCTGACAAACAACGCTTTGAACGGCGTTGGGTTTGAATGTGTTTTTGTTACGTCAGCAATTTATTCAAATATTGTACGAGTCATAACAAAAAATACGATATTTGAAAGAACTAGGTCTAGATTCGATTGCATTACCAAGATTGATATTAACCCTTTTAAGCCCTGTGGTAAGTATATGTACCACCTGCTCTAACAGTCAGTAACTCTTCATTTTGTATTCATGGATTTCTCATGATTTTCAGTGTAAACAGGGATTATTTCATTGAACAGCATTAACCAGTTAATCTTTGTAGCAGAGAATTATGTTTTGTTGAAACTCGGAATGAATTCATAAATGTCATTTAGGAGACCTTCGGCTTCAAAAGCTTGAGGAAGTAGTGTGAAACATTTTGAGTGCATTCATGTAGCTCGGGACAGCGTCCTCCAGTCGCGGGTTCCTTTGAACCCGGTCCTATAAAGACGGCGGTGAAGTTCTTGAGGATGTGAACAGATCTTCGCTTCTCAAGGACTCTGCTACATGGAGTCAGTTATAAATTGCGAATAATTAATTTTAAGAAAAAAATAAGAAAATCTGAACGATAGGCGAGTGATAGGAAATTAATGCGCCGGAGAAGGTTTATTATGTCTTCAAGATTTGCTATAAATGTGAGAGAACTCGAGAATGGTGATTAATTAATATGGTTGATCGAAACTTTGAGAATTATGATATAGCGGGATCAGTGAAACACTAGTGTTTTAATATAACCAGCAGTGTGCAGTGGTTCGTTATGAATTGACAACCGAAATTTGAAACAAATTTGTTTTTATTGTAGTAAAATGTGTGGAGAATTTTACTGACTACTTTACGCATGGCCTTGGCAATTTTTTCTTACTTCTTAAGAGCTTAATGAATTTATTCACAAATGGGTACCTGATAATCTATTACTTTGACGTTGAAACTGAGATACAGATTCCCACCTCTGCAGAACTGTAGTGCGTCTGACCTATTTTGAAGTTACCTGGCTGGAATTTGAGTCGGGAACAGCGATCCTGAGGGATTTTGCGACGTTTCTCAGTCCCTCAGGAAAATTCTGGTATAATACCTCAAAATAAGCCATCCTTACGTCTTACGTAATCAGCATATCATTTGAAACTAAATTTTGCAGCTGATACAGATTAACTTGTTGCCTAATTAACCCGACAAACCTTCAGTGGTTGCAGACAGATACACAACACTTTGATATTTACATACTTGAACTTAGTTCATTCGTAAAACACGAGAATTCACGGAAGCGACTTCAAGTTGTACCACCGTGTCCAGAGGCTTGCAAACTTCCAGGCGCCCTATAGCAATACACGAAGATCAATACCGCCCTTCTAGTCTCAACGGGATGAGGATTAAGTTCTAAATGATGACGTCGAATGATAATGGCGATGTGATTCCCAAAGATAATAATCGATGCGATGTCTTCAGTCGTACACTGACGAAAATTAAAATCAGACATTTTATGTAGGCTTATATCCCATGCATATCTATGTTTTATGTTTTTAATTCTTTACGACTTGGCAAAGTAACTCCATGGACCAGACAATTTCTTGGGAAGCTGATAGTCTTTCAGCTGGTCAAGACATTCATTTTGTGAAAGCCGAGAGTCGATTGCCGTGCTCGGAAGAACCCACCACTGGCCTTATTCTGACCAAATTTTAACCATTCCATCTCCTTCGTCCTATTCTTTCTTTTGATATCCAATTTAACATGTTCCTGTCGTCTACGCTTGCGTCACCCCACTCTTAATCCGTATGGCTATTCATTTACTTCAACAGCACTGAATTTCAGATCGCATGTCTTCTACTAACGCACGATCTGTACTAGAAATAATACTTTCAGGTGATTATCCTTATAAGAGCTTAAACTATCAGCTGTTTTATTTCAGTATCATGAGAAGCATTAGTATCCTATCTGCATTCAAACTTTAAAGCCTATTAACTGCGTAGAAATTTCTCCAGGCTTTTCAAGGAATGTGATACGTATGAAAATTTTAGCATCAAAGAATTCTGGCGCCAGCTTTACATAAAAATTGTGAGCGTTATACGTTTCCCGTTTTACGAGTTTTAAGTTTTACCCAACGAATAGCAAGAACTCAACCCCCGTATGTAACTTGTCGCCTGAAAGTGCAGATACGATCTCGCTATTTTCCATAGTTTCTTTCATGAGAAAGAACGCATTTTCCACGTCATCATCGTGACAGGTTTTTCGTATTTTTCCCACTTTTAACAGGTGGGATGGTACCTTGAAATAGGTCACGACTCTTGTTCTTCTGTACCTTTCTTCATCGTACGCATTATTCTTCGCATTTCATTAGACGCCAGCATTCGTTAGAAGCAATTTTATTTGAATTAGGTTAAAATTGAGGGATTTTTCTCCGTAAGATTGTAGAAGTCGTGTTAGCTTCATTTCCAGACAGTATCGTGTAAATAATTTCTACTGTTACCCAACCGCAGCAAGCATCTTAAGTAATTTATTCAGCTACTTGTTGCATCGTTGTCGACTGGACACTGTCGTTTGAGACGTTTCGAGGTGAATGAATTTTGAAGATGGCTGTCTTCAGACTCACCGCCGTGAAAACTTCAAATCCTACATGAACGAATTTTTACTGATAGGCTATTTATTGGATCTGAAGTTCTCACGGCGATAAAAATGTTGATGTTTATCTTCTAGATGGTAATATTATGTGGATTTGTTGGTATATATCAACATTTCGAAGGAACATGCTGTCTTCATCTCCAGTCGTCTGGACAGTTTGGTCCTTGAAGACGGAGGCGTTCTGTTTCTCCGAAACTTTGGTGTCTGCTTGAAAGTCGACAAGTCGCGTTTACCCAGAAGACCGATATCGAAAACTTCGCAAGTATTTATTAACGGGATCCAATGCTGCATCTTCAAAGGAATGTGTTGAATGTAAATAAACAGCCTACATCAAAGTTCGCTGTTCTTTGAAGAACTGAAAATGTCAACAATTTCTAAACGCGCAGATTTTTTATGTTCGGTAGCAAGAGAATTTTGGCAATGTTAATTGTATTATCAAGAGTTTAAATACGTACTCCAATTTAAATTATATGAATTTATTCAAACCAGGTTTGTGCGATAGAATTTTGTGCTGATTTATTGCTGATGCAAATTTATTATTACAAAGTTTGTTAGGCAACACTGAATACTAATAAGCAATTCCCCCTATATTTACCTAAACGTACTAACAGTAATAAATACTGCAAGTTCTAATTATTCTCAGTCCTAAAATCCGCATAGCCATAGGCGAGTGTTTCTCGTAGGCTGCTTTTATTTTTAACCTTTATGTAAACAATATCTCAAAGAGCAGACTGGCCACACACTGATACAGTGATGATCTCTCTTTTTGTAAACTCGCAGTAAAGTTTCGTAGTGGAACTGCAGCGTTCATTTCGAACAACTAACTGCACGGAATCCGTCTTATTTACTCAAAAAATCCGTCATTTATGGAAAATGAAAGTTATTTACCGTGTTCATAAGAGACAGACACTGGGTTCTATCCTGTTTCATATTAATCAGTTCCATATCCCAGTGAAGTTTAATTTCACTTTAATATCATCCTCTAGTCTCCACTTAGTTTCCCTAAATGGTCCTATCTCTTCAGTTATTTTTCTTGGATTAAAATATTTTATGCACTTTCCGCCTTCCCCATTCGTGTAACGTATCTTGTCCATATCAGCCCCTCGATTTTCTTCCTAATAACATTTTGTGGTGGGTACAGATTATGACGCTTCATTGAGAAAAACAATGACTTTAAGTCGACTGTAACGCGGTTGTAATTTCAACCTTAGCAACATGTTACGTGCCCTAGTTTCTCGTGGCGTGTGCTTCCAAATGAATGCCGGGAGTAGTGACTTGAAATACATTACGTCTTTTTCTCCCACTCTTTTCGTGTCGTCATTTTCAAGTAGCCTCTCTTTACTGTACTCCATAATCAATGGCTTTTGACGCAGAGTGGCTGTGAATCTGTAAAATGTTAAGAGCAGGACTATAACTTTGCATGCTGATAATATTACAGTTTAGAACAGGCTACTAACAACGTGTTCAGAATTAATTAATACGATCAAGAAATTTCAAGTTATTGTAGAACCATAAGTTCATAACCGCCATAACAAGAGGCCGTTATTAAAATTTGTTGTGAGTGAAATTAATCTAGTTCACATTCTGTCAACGTAATTAAAGTAAAGTAAAGTAAAGTTTGTCCCACTATACGCCATGTAGGCGTTTGGGGTGAGTGGAGGTATAGCTCCTCTCTTCCTTGACCTCGGCACTAGATGGGGGTGAGTGGTCAGCATCACGCCCCGGCCGGCTTTACTCCCGTACTTCTCAGAAATACGTTTATTTATTTATTCCAATCTCGGTTTCGATCCCCTTTACAACATTTTCTTCCCATAATTCTTTGCAGTTTCTTATATTTACGCGCGTCGTTCATCCCAACCAGCGACTTTCGTTCAACCACCCTGATTAGCTTCCAGGATTTCTGAAACTTATATTAGCTTATGTGAACATCTACATAGATAAAGAGGAAAATTTCAGAGTTAAAGAAAATAAGTAATAAATACTACTAAGATAAAATAAAAATCTTGTTAATGAAGCCGATATCAAAAGAACAAAAAATGTTAACATCTCTGATGAAAGACGATGGTTTCAATTAGTTCATAAAGAAACTTGAAAATAACAGCGAAGAAGCATGATGTTAACACACACATGCTTTACCGGACCTTCTGTGACCTTTCGTTATAAGATCGTCACAGTAGTGGGAACAATAGCTTTAACTATATGCAGTGTAAATTAATTCATGAAACATTCATACACAGGCACACCGTATAAGCAACTTCTCCTGTCCCCTTTTAGTTCATTATGTATTCACAAGAGCTCGCACCCACCACCCAGGCACACAAATAATACACGGGCAATAGGCTACAATATGTAAGTCCTTTTGTGAAACAGGTTAATTTTACGTGGACATAGGCTATTGTTTATTCCAGGCACTCGATTTCAATACTATTGGTCACACACCTCTCTCGTGCCTAGTTATCGAACTAATAATCATTTCCTTTCTGAAAGAACAAGTGTTATTAAGGTTGTGTGTCGATTTCATTGTCTTCACGCGTACTATCAGTAGTGTTCTGTCGCATTTAGTTCACATTTCAGCTTCTTAGCATCGTTAGTTATAACTCCTGCCGTTGTGCTGATCGTGATACAAACTCTCTGATGTGTTTTTAAACAGTGGTTAACAAACTTCTAACCACGAAGGAAAGTTTAAATGACTCTTGTGTAACAACGCAAATGATGGCAATAAAAATCATATTTCACTTGACGTGTTTTATGCTGTGTTTCATTAACGAAACTTAAAAAGAAGGGTTTAAATATTATGATAAAGACTTTCGTTTTTAATTTATTGTTGAAAGGAAGTCATTAAGGAGCTATGCTTAATTTTCTTGCGACCAATTTCTAAGTACTGGTCATTTATAAAAGTGATAATTTTAGCTTTTCGTTTCTTACATTTGGAAGTCCTACAGACAATCCTGTGCCTGTGGGCTACGCGGGTTTGCGCCATCGCTGTTGAATGTAACAAAGATCGGATAGCGTCTGACTTGTGTTTGTATTGAGTTCGAATCTTCACAGGTAATCGACTGTTTTTTATTTAGGTTTTTGCTGTTTCTCTTAGCCCCGCTCCCTTCTATTACTAAAATAGTAACTACAAATATTACACAGTCTAAATATTATTATCTTCTGGGTTGTTGCGCTATGTCCCAGAATATTATGATAAATTCTGTTGTTCAAACTGCTTCATTAAGTAACTCAAAACTCAACGAATAAACAAATCGCTTTATTCTTTAAAAAATTGCAATGTATCTGATCGAACTATGCTCGTCGATATTGGCTCTATTTTTTACGTATTTCAATAGTATGTGTTGTCAGGCCTAATACTGCATAAGTTAGGATTTATTTTTGTGGCAACGTCAATTACGTGCATTTGCACAAAGTTGAGAAACTTTTAGGTCGATAGACGCGGAGGATGTGTGGCAGGTTGGGCAGATTGATGGACAGGCGGATGGATCGATGGATCAGTTGAAATGTTGTGTAAGCAAGTGGATGGAAAATTGGAAAATTCCAGGGGGTATAAAGATTGTAATAAATATTCTCCTCATCTGCTAATGAGCAGTTGCTCGTTGCCGATTGGACAGCAAGCAGCCCGCTTCTCCACTCCACCCTTTGTATTGTCACATCAAACTCGCCACCTGCCACCTGCGCTTTATAAGGATTCAAAAAGTATCCAGCCAATACACATTAACCCTGAAGATGGAAACTGCAGTTTTTGCCGAAACCTTGAATAAACTTTATCATTGGACGCGACTTATCCCCTAAAATCGAATTTTTTTAAAATGTTCAACATGTCTGATAGGCTATATTGAAATGTATTCCGTATGCGAACACAAAATGTGCCCTTGTTGTATAAACACAGAAACAGAATCCACGAGATATTAATCATTCGTCGTCTGTAATATTTTTTACGTTTTTATGATGTCAGATATTTTATGGTGCAATAAGGTCAGTGTCACTGCTATAAGTAAACATAGTTTTAGAGTATGACACTTTTACGTTTGAAATTGTTATATCTAGTTTTATCCCATCTTCATTCAATGCCATATTTATTAGTTCACAGGTAGCCGTCTTCTGTCGCACGATCTCCAATTTATTTAAAAATAATTTACGCAAAAAATAAATAATGAGACACGTTAACACTTATGTTTCTTCGCTTCTGCGTCGAACATTTTTCTTTATAATTACAATCCCTGATTAAATAGGTGTCATTGATAGGTTGTTTAAAGACGCTGTATCGTGTAGCGTCGAATAGAATAAGAGCACAATATGTGGTGAATTGGAGAGAAGGATATAGTGATTGTTAAAGATGCTACATGTCTTGGTACTCACCTAAAATGATTGAAGGAACCGAGAAATATTTCAGCCACAATACGCAATTCCACATACCAAAATATGATACGTTGTGTCCCAAATATGTCAGAATATTGCATCTGAATTGTCGGATTTTTGTACCTTGTCCATCATCTGATGTTATAAAATACACGACGTTTCGAGAAGTGGATCTGTCCTCGTCTTCAGGTGTAGTGAAGGGGGCATTACTCTTTTAGGTTGATTAGCATGATAAAATCCCGATCACTGGACAACTTCGGTCAGAACAACTATATATGTATAAGCACCTGAGATCGGATTATGTATAAAAATTATAATAAGACATGAATGTCAAGATTAAGGCAAGTGTGGACGTGGAGATTAAAATACATCAATCCAAATCCCAAAACCACCAAATCCAAGAACCCCCATGCAGGAGAAACACGAAATATTACCTCCTCTACCATATCCGTCTACTGCCAACACCAGCTGTGGCCCAACAATACAGCCCTAAAAAACAAAGCCATGGACAAGGCCAGTTCGTATTACACCATCGTCAGAACCGTTCAGAATCGATATTTAACTATTCAAACGTGTTTGGTTCTAGGTGGTCGTGTTGTAAATCAACAGAAGCAAAGAAACAGTTCGCTGCAGCTGTGGAAATTCGTGTGCACTGCAATAAGTCCTCTGGTGTAATATGACGAGAGGTTGGTTTGACGAACTTCACTCTAGATTAAATGTGCATAGTGTAAGACCGAGCTGAATTCGTGAAATATTTAGGTATACTGGAGGCAAAGACTTGTTCACATACCTCCCCTTTACCGGCGGAAAATGCTCTTTAATTAAGCTCAAGAGAGCGCGCTACTTTGATCACATAACCTCTACCTTCTCTGACAATTATTTCTGCTGCTGTTGAAATATCGATCTGTCCGTTCTTGGTTAGTAACGGCTAGTTAGTTCGTTAACACTAGACAAAACTTTGTTCAGGCCCCCTACAGACCTCGAAAGGTGATTTTGTATTTGTTTTTGAGGTACCGTTTTTAATTTGTTCCTAAATGGGCATGTAAGCTTAAGAGTTCCATCTTTGAAATTAAAATCCCTGACATTTTCAATAACACGAAGGAAAACAGAAAGACTTTTGTTGCCGTCTTGAAAATCAGCTGAAATGAATGTACATCTACTTTTACTAAATATTAAATGCACCTACGAAAGTGAACATTTCGATATTAATGTTATGTATCTGAAATTACACTACGAATTTAGTCACTTTCGCCATCTGTGTTTAGTTTGTCAGATTCCATATACGAAACTCATATAATTTTTTGTTTTCAAATGTAATGCAGTTATTCGAATGTTTAAACTATTTAATTTTTCATGTCATACGTGGAAGGACTTTCTAAATTCCACTGAATGAAAGTAAGAATACTTTTCTTTTCAAAAAGAGATGTAAATTACCTACTAATAGGTTTTGTGGTGTTTTGAGACATTTATTTTTCAATGTATGAATAAGTAAGAAAAGTCAATTACTATACTAGTGTGATAAATAATGTCACTCTTAATAGTCGGTAACGAATTCATTGTATACAGTTGTGATAGTGATTTTAACATGAATTGGTTCATTTTGAAACTATTCTGCAAAATCCTACCTTTTGAATTAAACATGATTGTACAGATACACACTGTGTATTCAACAGGCGGATTTCATCAGAAATGTCATGCTAACATCCCATCTTTTCATGTGGCAACGAAATTACTACAGAAGCCAAAACTGTGTGATGAATTACAGAAAACATTTATATGTGCATGACTTATTTTACACGCTTTAAAATTGTGTTGTAATAGACATTAAATTAACAGTATGAAACAAATATACCTCCAACGTAGTTTGAACTCACTTAAGACTTATTTTATTTGTTTCGAGCTTGTGTTTAAACATTTGAAGCGCTTATTTTTGTGTAGAAAGACCTGTTGTATTGCGTTAAATTTATCCCATCTAAATAAATACAAAAATTGACCGACAATGTTTTCGTGAAATTCTCTAATATCAAGTTTAATCAAAATCGGTATAGTATATATAATCGGGTTATTTCATGCGTACGTACAGATGAACAGAGTGATTTTAATACTCACTCCTCAGGATTGCGAATTCGCCTGAAAACGTTGTTAGTAATTTTGAATAAAGGATTCGTACAATTGAGAGATTTTAAACCCTTTAATTTCGAGTATTATCTTCCTAATGAATCCTACATTTAAACAGAATTTCGACCGTGCATGTCTTAAGTTTCAGTCTTACATTATTCTGACTCGCAATTAAATTGAGTAATTTCATAACACTGGCAAGAAAATTATCATATAGACTACAAACGACAAAGAAGATAAACGCCGGGAGATGGTATTCATTCGTGCAGTCAGTCAGACAGACATTCATTTATTCATTTATTCACGTATGCTCAAACGTTGAAATGTGTAAATGAGAATCAATAGAGCGAATAATATTCAGAAATCCTCTCGAAAACCCAATTAAATCACGTGCTTGAAAACAGTAGAGTCGATGGTAAATTCTAAGGGACGTATGTGTGTCAAGAACTGAATCTTAATTGCTTGCGATTATAATCTGCTCAGTTCTCTTCCGTTGCATTCGATGGGAAAGCAACAAATTGTCGTGCAGGATTTGAGGTTTTCACGGCGGTGAATCTTAAGATGGCTGTCTTCTGAGTTGTTGCGCCGTGTAGTCTGGTAGATGTTTACCGACGTTTCAGAGGTCCATGCTGCCTAATCGCCCTGATGGTGGAGGCAGCATGGACCTCTGAAACGTCGGTAAACATCTACCAGACTACACGGAGCAATAACCCAGAAGACAGCCATCTTCAACAAATTGTCCGACATAAATTTGGTCTAACCTCATGTCTATTGTAGACATGCCGGAAAGTCAGATAGACCGAACAGATGTTTTTCGAAAGGGTGACGAACAAGACAGAAGTCGTATTTGTGGTAACATTGCTAAGAGTTTTTACCATAGCATTTGCTGAATGTAACCTGTAAATACAGTGACGCTGACATTTCGAAGTAAGTAGAAAACACTTGGGGTTGGTAAACAGAGTGTACTCTTTTGACCGAAATGCATTTATTTCTAATATTAGACTTGTTTTAAAAACTGGTTTATTTAAACACTGCAAAAATACATTTATGAGGAAACTCTAATGACAAAAGTTGTAGCCACGTCGATAATTAATAGAATTGTGGATCGGTTTTATGTGACAGGGTATATCATTAATCAGAAAATGTGTCTACACTGTTATATAAAAAAGTTGTATTTCTGAAAGTCAGTAATGGTTGAAGTAGCTTCTTGAAATGAATTAATATCGGGCTTAGTTCAGTATATCCACTCTATAGATTGGATTCAGTTGATTCAGGACAGAGTTCAAAATCTTGTTTTATTTATTTATTCTTTTAGCAGCCTTCGATATTGACCCTACCACGGACTTTGTGTCACGTGATTGCGGGAACTCAGCGTCAACCGTAAATCTGCTCCGTCTACAGTCCAGCGCAAAAGTGGCCTAAAGACGTACGCTATCTTTTTAAATCTACTTAACATATTTATATATTCTGTAAAGTTAATTTAAAGACGCTAGCGTTGCAGGGCGAACAACCCTCAACGTGAAGTGCTAGCTGATTATAAAATGAGATGGAAATTAGAAAATATCACAGCATTTTAGACGACTAACCTGGGAGGCCTATGTACAGATGGGAAGGTAATATTAAAATGGATCTTAAATAAGGTATAAGGGTGTGGTCTCGATGTAAATGCTTAAGTAGAGGGTCCTGTGGTTGGGGATGCTATGAACAGGATAACGTATTTCGTTTCTATAAAATGCAGGCAACTTTTTGGTCATCTGGACGATTATCAGCTTCTCAAGAAGAACTCGGCTCCATAAAGGTCTCAATAGGAAAGAAAAATGATATTAGGTGAATAGTTTTCTCTATCGAAGGAGATCGTTTCTGTTGCAATAATTGCAGCTAAAGATCGATGCCTCTCATTTACGCTTTCTGCGTCAATAAAAATTAAAATGGACCGCTGGTCTGGAGGCTTTCTTCCTAAGGTCTCTCTAGTTTGCCTGTTATGGCAAGGGACGAGTAAGAAACACGTGTAAGTCTTCAGCAATAGAAATGAAGTATTTATTATTTCATCTTAAGTTGAATTAAATTTTCACGGGCTTGAGAAAGCTGTTGTCACAGATATGCCAAGTCTCCTCTCTAAATTAAAATTTATTTGTCAACCCTGAGCCTTGAAATAATAATTCCTGGTAAATACTCCAGCGTGGAACTTCAAATAACTGTAATTTTGTTAACAGCACATTCCTTGAGCGGGATATTAACGTAGCACTTAATTAATTTAAAATATATTTTCCAGATGCTTCTGTGTAATGAGCCTCAGATACAATGTTTGATTTTGGCTCATGATAATAATGGTTCAGTTCATTTGCGTAAGTGCAGACAAGAGCCAAACAAAGCCGAATCACAGCCAAATAATATTTCACTTACGCTGAATTTTATCAGTTCCTTTTTTCGAATACTTACCAATAAGAAAGAACCTATCACAAGGGAAGATACTTCAAAAGGGAAAAAGTCAAAACAAAATGAAACTAAAGAAAGAGTCGCTTTGGACATTTTCCCATACAGAGGAATTATCTTCAATTGACTCATTGTTTATTTTAGAGTTCAGATTCTTATGGCGGCGAGTATAAAGATCTATCTCTTCTGTGTGATACACGATAAGTCATCGCCCTGATGATGGAGGTAGTAAGCACCTCTGAAAAGTCGGCCAATTTCTGGAGACTACATGGCAACGTCCGTCCCAGGTCGCAACCATCTTTAGACATTGCTTTTGTTAGATGCGTCCAACAGCTTTCATGTGTCTTTTTCAGGAATACCGCACTTTGCTGGAGAACAATGCCGTATAACACTTTTCACGGTGAAGTAGGAAATTCTCTCCTTTGTTGTGGGAACATGAATGATAATACAGTTTAATAATACTTTTTATTAATCCCGGAAAGGTCTGAATTGTAGGAAAATTATCCAGAGCTCTAGCAAATGAGCTCCATTGATTAAACCCATTTGAAAATAAAATAATGTATCAATGATCAGTAATTAATTTACTGCGTTCCTCGTTTGATACAAGGATTTCTTGCTTGCAGTTTTTGTTACAATAACAAATCTTCCTCATTCGGTCTTCCGCCATGACAAAAAGAAAGGCAGCCAACTCGCGAGCTGTTTAATAAGAGTCACGTTTGGCCTAGACAGTTACAAACCTTCCATTTCCTTCGACACTGGCCAGATCTTCTGGAAACATTTCGTGCTATGCACGCGCACTCCGATTGACGCAATTACCAGGTAGCCGAAAGTCTGCTGGAACTAATTAGAAGCAGCCCCCATAGCAGATGCTTGCCTGCGGTAATGATAAACTAATGGAACTCACAAAATATTAAAATCTCATTAGAGATATCTACATTAATAATGTATTACATCCCACGGCTGGACACATAGCTCTTTAAAGGCACATATAATATGTTCAGTAGGAATGGTAGTTATATAAAAGCAAGTTTTTTTAACTTGAAAATATTTCCAAGACATTTGGGTTTTGGAACGCTATTATCAATCGAAAAAATTCAAAAGGTCCTCGAAGTCTGAATTAAATTTAAGCCACTGTTTCATACCAGCAAAAGCACAGAGAAAGACAAGACATTGAAAATCAATGTAGATTAAATTTCTGCTATGAAACTTCTGTGGTCTAGCTCTTATATGAACTGTCTCCCTTGTTCATCTGATAATAAAGATGGCTTATCGTAGTAGTTGTTGTAAACCCATTTATGAAATAAACGTGTCTACAGTGTTAATTATTTACGTAGCGAGATATCATAGTAAACGCCATAAAAATGCAATTTTCACAGTAGATACGCACGAGCGTCGCAAATATTTATGTCGTAATACATGTGTTCTCAGCAATGTTTCCTGACCGTGCCATAAAAACTAGAGGACCAGAAGAAATAAATGGGTGTTTTTTGTGTATGGCAAACCCTCTGAACCAAGGTTCCGTCACGTCAGCTTTCTTGGGCGATAAATCTCTCCGATTACGACAAAGCTCTTTATTGGTGTCACCTCCCGATTCCGGCTTTATGAGACAGCGTGACGCAGTTTGATGCTGTGTCATAAGAACGAAATTAAATTCATCTTGAAGACGAAGTTTTGGCTATTTTCCTTGTGGAAATAAAAGCGTAAGCCTATGAGAACTCAATTGTGTGTTTGTCCTTTCATCTTTTGAACCACTCGCCCTATTTTCACTATGATCTTTAGGCAATTGACCATTGAAGCAACCCTGGGCGTTTAATATTTTAAGCCGCAACTAACCGCCTGAGCTACGACACGGCATTATTCTTGTTCTGTTACGTTTGAAATGAAATTACGAGACATGACACATTTCATGTTGTATGGATTCTACAGCTCGCAGCAGAGTTATGACGTCAGTATTCAGTTGTTTTTATTTTTTGTTCGGCGACAGTGGAACTGTTCAATAAGCAGCAGGTATGACGCAGTGTCATGATGTTTGTTGCTACTGAAAGAGCTCCGAGTAACAAATCCATGGACCAGAGTCCATTATAAGAAGCTAAGAGTACGTTCAGCTCGTCAAAGAATTCCCTGCCTTTAATGAACAGCCTTAACCTGGGCCATATGAATCCAGTCCTATTGTGTTTAGATCTATCCTCTTTCCTGTGATTATATCTTATGGATAGTATCTTCACATAAAGCGTTAAAACCAAAATTTTGCTTACATTTGTAATTTCCCAGAAGCGTGTAAAACGTTTTCAGTGTTAAAATGAATCTACGGTTGTCTACAATACTCAAAGACGGAACGTTAAATGTCCAGGTTGTTGTTTGAATGTTGAGCACGTTTCGAGGAAAATCGAAAATCCAATCCTGATAATGCCAGAATTGCAGTCACTGATGAAAACATTCGCGGTGTCGAGAGCTGTATACTGCCTGACGTGTGAGATTACATGTAAACTTGCTGACGAGCTTGGAATGCAAAATAGAATTGTGGAAACAGTGATTCACAGGCACGCTGATTTGAGAATGTGCCCGTAGATGGAATGCAAAACCACTGAACCTGGACCAAAAACGAAATGTTGATGAGTCGTGTCTGAAACATGTGAATTGCTGTCGAGAAGACGTAAGTGGCTACCATATTTAAATAATGATGATTATTATGATACCTGGTTGAGTTTCATGTTCGGACATACATTCTGCAAAAACATTCCTTTAGAAAAGTTTCTTTTTAAAGATATATCACCAAACAAATTCTAAGCGCTTTAGGTTAAATGTCTCTCCTCTCCCTCGGAAACATTTGTGGCTACCGTATTGGTATTGTTGATGCAGAAGTGAGCTGGTGGCATCAGTAACAGCGAGCTCTGAACGTTCTAATTACGATCCATTCCCTCATCTGGCACATATACATCTTCGTCTTTCCAAAGCCCTGCACCTTGAACAGACAGAGTTAGTTGGAATTAATCTCATTTGTTCGAACACAACGAGGTATTAAACGTTACACTCGAAGAAGTGTAAAAGTAGTACCATGATAATTTCATATTAAATTTTTTATACTCACAAATTTAGATTCTTGTAGGCATCTGATATTTCGTGAGAAGCGTGTTCTCATATTTTATTATTCTGTTTGCTAATTATTATTTAATGACTCTGTACCAAATACAGGGGTCATTAAGGGTACAATGAGTTTGTGATATATATATATATTTAAGCCTAAAGTGATCTACAAAGAGAGCAGACCAAGCTTGTGTGATATATTTCAACGGAAAATGACTGAAAAATCGGTATAATTTAAGAATGCAAGTTAGGTTTAGTGACAGTCAGCTGCTCATATGTCTTTAGGATCGTTTAACAGTTGTCATTTGAATCGTGCTCGGCGGCGGAATTAGGCCTGTTAAGGTTTATTCATCCTCCTGATGATGGAAGCAGCAAGCACGTCCGTAAACGTCGACCAGACTGCAAGTTGCAACATCCCATAATAAATCATCTTCTTATTCGCCATCGTGAGATGGAATTGTGGTTTTCGAGTCTCGGTCTACCATAAATCTGGTAGGAATGTATTAAGTATTATTCGTAAAACATATTGAATATATTATTTTTAAAACTTGTACGAAATAATTTCAAAATCAGCGAGTGACAGTGACACCTCTTTCTACCGCTAAACTTGAGGATCAATATTGTGTCGTGTTGCATTGTGGGAGTGGCGTGCAGGAATTGCACATGATTTATTTGACCCAGCGCAGAGGTGACGCTTAAAATTGCAGCCAGTTATTATGTTACTTGACTGCAAGTCACTGCTGATAAATAAGAATTTATGTTGAACAACTTGTAAATTGTTGTCCCTACGGAACATAGCATAAAAATGGGAGGCTATTTTCCTCGGGTTAACCGTGATAACAATAAATTTCCCTTCCGCTGGTAATTTTACTAACGGTGTACCGTAATTACCTCAAAGGTACAGCCAAGCTACAGAAATAATGGAGCACAAAGTAGTATAAATTAAATCGTTTTATTATTTAATGTAATATTATAGCTATGTCTTGTAAATTAAGGGTCTAAAAATTGTTAATTTACCTGGCACATGTCTGTAGCACTAGAAGTCATTAGGTATTTAGTACAGGTATTTCCTTGGTCCCTGGTAATTCATTAACATTACCACAAAATGTTTCAATTAAATAACTTCCTGAGCTAGTTAATTCCACTTTATATTCCGATAGTGTATCTACCGAAGTCTCGTCCTAATACTATCGTCCTGTATAAGCTGGACAGGTTTAGGCGGATGTAGCTCGATTTCAGTGGCCTCCCTGGTGTTACGGTCAAAGTATCTGGACTTGATGGAGAGGATTCGATGGTCCAAGTTAATACTTATGCTCAACCACGGATGATTTATCTGAATGCTCCAGACGGATTCTCCGGTGGTACTCCTTGACACTGGTCTCAATGGAACATCCGGTCTGCCCATTGTGGACTTGGCCACATTTGCAGTTTACGCTATATTCGCCTGGATTCTCAAGTCGTCGTTCACAGGCCGAAGGATGTCCGGAGCTAAAATTTATTTTCAAACATTTTGCACGTCGTAAAATTTCAAGTTCTCACAAGACACGTTCGACGTAGTGCCTGGATAGAACTGTGATGATGCGATTGCAGATCGTTCTGACAAAAGGAAGAAGGGCAAGGGAGACGGGTTTCTGGGGCGTCGCAGTGACCCTATTCGATTGCTTGAGAGCCCATCGGAGCTTCCGGTTGCTTAGCTTATCTTACTGAAAGTGGCCGTCAGAAATCCCAGATGATCACACAGGCTTCCTCGGTCACAAAAGTTTCTGGTCCTGAGCACCGGCGTGGAAACTACAGCCTATTTATTAGAAGTGTGGTGGCTGATGGGAGTTGGAATTGAGGTATAGGTTAGTGTCAGTATGTTTGGATAGCCTTTGTGGTCCACTGAGCTTTCAGGTTTACGAAAGATGTCATTATCAAGAAAAGATATTCGGTCGTCTCTTTCTCTCTCTGTAGTTAACTCGATGTTCTCATGGACATTGTTCCGATGTTCAGAGAAAATGTTTAGCCCCCTTGATCCTTGCGGCCGCGTGACCAACGTTCTATCATTTTAGAGCGGCCTGTGCGTCTCCCGTCAAGAACCTTCTCTCTTAAGTACTCCATGAAGAAGTTGCCAATGGCTGTGACGAATACATTGCCACGCTGTCACTTTGCTTGTAGAACTGGCCACTGAAACTGAGAAGTAAGAAGTTGAATTATAGCAGAGAATTCTCAGGATATCTTAATTAAAATGTCGGCTCGGAGATGCAAAGCCTGCCTGCTGGGCAACTTGGTGAAGAGAGAGACGTCATAGCTGACAAGGATGTCCTGAAGACCAGTACGAAGAGAACTGATGGTGCGGACGAACTCAAGGGAGTGATGTGGAGAATTTTCCAAATGTCCTCCGAAGAGTCTGGCCAGATTTTGGGTAAAGCGGTAGGTGGGGACCCCGTTAGTATTCAGGATAAGCCGAAGGGGAGCCCCTTCCTTGAAGATATTGGGGAACCCGTACAGTCTGGGAAGCCCATTATGTGTATTAATTTCAGGAAATATATATTATGTGGATTTATATTTATTATATAGCAACAAACACTTATATCACAGTGTTTCACCACTGAACCGTATTCTGTGACATATGAATCTATCCCACGCCCTCACACCCTATTTCAGTAAGATCCATTTTAATATTGACCTCTCATATATAGCCTAGGTCTCATAAGTGTGCTCGTCCTTTCAGGTTTTCTGGCCAAATGTTGAATATTGTAGGCGTTCTCATCTAATCTAAACCTTATGCAAGTTCTATCTTGATTTGACCGCTGTAAAATATTTACTGAAGAATGCCCACTACGATTAACAGATTTGGAGTTTTCGCTGTTTGTGTTTGATGTGTAACTTCGGCTGTCGATCTTAGGCCACATAGAATATTGATAGTTATCAATTATTTCGGCAAGCATTTATGTTGCCATCTTCAGGATGAATGTAGGGTACATTCAACATTCGACGTGGCCTATCCACAAAAGACGAAATTACACAAAACCGGAGCATGTTCGTCATTCTGGAAATCCATTCGGTTTTAATTTTGAAACCATAGAGAGGGATGAAAGCCAAATGTGAACTATTGATTACTTGCCGAGCAAATTGTGTGGGTAACCACCAATTCGTTTCTAAATTTCTGTACTGCACGCATGTGTAATGTCACATTTGCCGCAAATTAACGATACTTCAAGCTGTAACTGCTTTACTGGTCTATGTTACTGGCCATAACAACGACATGTGTTATTAAGCGACGCGGGGTTAACGCTTGTTCTGTTATATCAATTGCTGCTGTGTAAGATACACTGTTCTCAGTCTATCGTATTCTGTCCTCTGACAGTCATAGGGTTTCATTTGTTTTATATCTTCAGCATCTGAAGAAACACTTGCAATTCTTGATTGGCCACTTCCCTGTTGATGAATAAGAGTTATTACTGATATATTTGGAGCCTTCTGGCATGCAGCCAGACGGAACAAAGAGATGTCTGCGTCAGAGAAAATATCGACGACAAATTACAATTATACTAAAAAGAACTAAAGTTTTGAACTTATTTGATTTATGACAAGGTATATTAAAATGTAGTTACTGATATTGACAAAAAACTAATCAGACGATTTCATAACAATTTGTCCTTCTTGTCACCATAATTATAATAGTTAAACATTAGAGTATAATAAAAGTAATATTAGTTTAAACGATGGCTCGTTGCATTCATTATTGCTTCTTTTCTGCACTTAATCCATATTTTAATGTTTCTAAAGATCATTACGCCTTCAGATTAAGAAGGGAGAACAGAACCAACTCCAGAAAAGTGGTCTTTGAAAATTAAACTGTGGGCGAGTCCAGGAAAACAGCGATATTGAACGTAGGATAAAAGTGGAAAGAAGGGGAAAACGTATAATGAATCTCTCGGTTATTATAATTCGTTTCTGAGATCTTATTTCATCTTCACTTGTTTCGGTTTGCGGTTATAAATGTTAGTTACAAAAGGTTGGCTTGGTCTTTGCTTTGTTCTATTAGACTTTCTATTCTCTTCGATTGGACCAGAACTGACTATTGTTTTCTGGAGAGAACTGTAGAAGATAAGAACTTGACGTCCCTGCTAGTTGTCAAATCTCGAGTATTCACTATGTACAGCCCCGTTTTGCTGATTGAGTTGGAATGACTTCGTGTCTTCACCAAAACTTTTGAAACGTTCACAATCTCTTTTCTATAAATCCCTCCGGTATCCACTGGTTAGAATTCCAGATTGGGCCCAGAACAAAGCTGGAGAGAGCGCTCAAGGAAAAGTTTTTAACATCCGTGTTGAATATCGAGCAGTCAGTATTTCTACTGAGCTGTTGACACAGCATTCCACATTAAGTATAAGCAAGACATGACAGATAATCTCTTCTGTTCTTCTACAATTTTGTTCAAAATATAATTTGATTGTGCTGCCCATGCCACGAACGAGATATGTGTTTCTCGAATAAACCTGTCGCAGTTTACATGGCGTTAAAAAGATGAACTAAACATGTATCGTCATTTCTCGCCAGTTAACTGTATTTATTTCTATGGGTAATTTATATGGTACCATTACGTAGACCTGTATTTGTACTTCCCATTTAAATCTAACGTAAGCTGCTTAAATACCAGGTTTGGGCTCATTCTCTCGACTTGCTAGATAACGCATTCAGTACAAATGCTTAAAATCGATAGTCACCTATGTGAAATGTGTGATTTGATTATGCCCTAATGACCGTGTCCAGTGACGGACTTTCGTATTAGCCGTGTTGAAGATCAGGATTCTGCTATTACAGTGTTAGTTCGGAGGTTGTTTCTTATTGTCTTCCACATTCTTTCTGTGTTCAACACTTACAGTAACTGAAGCTATGTCTAATTCATCCGTGGTCTGTTCAAGTAATTATTTGTGAGTAACGTTTCTTTTCAGTCTGCTAAAATAAAATTTTGCTATCAGCAAATATTTCAGTTCTTCTGTCAGTCCAAACTTCAGGAAATATATTTTCTAAAATTAAAATCAAATATATTATTTGGTTAAAAGGTAAATACATATTTCACATAAAATATACAAATTTAATTTAAATACAAATATTACAACGTATAATATTAAAAAAAAGACGCAAAACTAAGGGTAAGTAAAATAAAATTTGTTAGAAGAGTTTACGTGTAATTTTACTCCATACGGTGCACTATTGTATATCAACGCAACTCAAAGAAATATTCATCTATGAAAAGCTGACAGTCGTTCATGTGTTCAAGAAATTTCCCACTTGTATGGAATACTTATTACCGTATTCACTTCATTTAGTCAGTTTAATTCATTCCACACCCTCACACTCCCTTCATTTAAAATCCAGTTTAATATTATTTTCCCATCTACGCCTATGGTTTACTCCCTTTAGGCTTTCATACCACCATTTTATAGTATTCAGTGTATTTCTCGTACACCAGAAGTGATATATGTCCCGTTCATCGCATTTTTATTCTAATTTAAGAGACCAAACAACCTCAGTCTGGGTTCCTTCCTTATGGTGGCAGGTCATCACACCCGTACAGAGAAGTCAAGTTATAGTTCTGCTTTTATTGCTTAAGAGAAAGTAAACAGCTTTGGTACGGAGCAGACTGAAAAGCCGAACATACATCTTGTTACCATCACAGCTTGTAATGCCTGAATGGTTGTAAAATCAGTAGTGGTTTGTTTTAGAGAGCGCCCGTGCTTGTGAGACTATCGATTATACCGCTCCTGGAATCAGCTCGTTCGAGTCTTAATCACTCTACTTTCACAGCACACCACACTGAGTGTGAGAAGCAGCTAACCACAGATATCGCCAATACAGCTTCTGTGTTGGTACAAGGACTTCTGTCTACGACTGCCTAGGACATACCGTGCCTCGAGAAGGCGCCGGGGAAATTCCACCCATTTCTACACATTTTCCAATAATTTAACCCAACTACCATCTCTTTCTGTTTCAACTTTCTTTTTTCGCAGAACGTTCTAACGGCGTCAATTTGAAACTTTTTTCTATCTCTGATGTAGTTATTTTCCAATGGCATACACACAGCATTCTTGAAGTGTCGAGTAAAAGAACGGCACAACATAGCTTTTTAATTAAACCTAAGGCTCTCCATAACCTTATAACATTCTTTCTGAAGCGAAACAGTTTCTCAGTGTCATAAAATGTAATATATATTCTAAATGTTTTCTTATACTTAGCACATGAAGAAAATAGAGTACTGTGTGCTACATAGCATTTGTAATAAATGCTTTAGTAGTCTCTAATTGCATGACGTCCATAGGAAGGCTCACGAAAAATCATCAGTTGTTTAACAAAATTCACGAGAGGTAGAAACGGGTGGACACACGGACAAGACACAATAAGCCTGTCGTATCTCAAACAAATGAGGGAAAAGTTTTAAAAATGTTTTCTTATTTTCAAGAAAACATGCCAAGTTTGGAAATATGTTTATGTGTATAATGTTTAGAATAAGAACCTGTAACAATATTTCATTTCCTGCCCAAATCAAATGCTTGCTTAGTATTTTTGGGTGGGTTACCATAATAATGCATCTTCGGAATTTAAAATATTGCATACAACACAAGAGACAAGGGACACACAAAATTAAAGGATGTCAGAAGACGTCTTTTGTTTATATAGTAGCTTAGTAGCTTGGTTGGTGTTGCTTTGCTGTAAAGAGATTTTGAGCCTTATGGGATAATATTTATCAATTTGTGTTTATAACCATAGACTTAGTAATGTTATTAAGAGATTATGGGGCTTATGGGATAATATTCATGAATGTGTGTTTACTAATTTAGATTTTTCCGTTATTCTGGACGGGACATTTACTAATATCCGCATAACAGACAAGTGTTGTTAGTTAGTAAGCATTTTTTTAAATCACCATTGGACTGCACACAATGAAAAATCATAAGCGTATCTCTTCAGCATAAGATTTGTTTATTGACTCTAATCTACTTATCTTAATCTTAACAAAACAAACGCGCGAATTCCAATCTAATGCATATGTTTTCCCAATCTTCACCGAAATACATTATTTTCTTTCATTTCTGCTAATTCAGTTGTTTATCGGAAACTGATTATTAACAGAATAGCATTGATTTAGAGGGCTTTAACTTCGAAATACAAACTGATTAATAACTACAGTGTGTACCTTAAAATATCTGTTGCGGTATATGTATTGGTTGGTTGTTGTTTTGAGGTCAGATCTTACCGTCATTATTGACGGGCATTTTCTTGCGTGGATTTAAGGTGAAATTCCTTGGATAGGGTATCTTTTCGCTCTTTGGTTTCTGCCTAACGTATTTAGATAAAGGTTGGTGTACGCATCAAAATAGTGGGGAAAATTTAATTTTTGTCTATGTCGATCCAGTATAATAGTTAATACTCCGTGACCAGTAAAATTTCGGGTCATAGATGAGGCTCAGCTAAAATCGAGGTTTATCATTTTCCTCGAAAGATTTTAACCGCACAAAAAAGTGGTAATATGTGATTAAGATGCCATTACAATAAATAACTTAGTTTTGAAACATTTTTGGCAGAGCGAATATTTATCAAAATGAAATAAAAATTTGGATATGTTTGGTAATTACAACTTAGTATTATCAACAAACTAACTTGCATCTCGTTCTTCATTACAAATTTTTATAGCTCATTTCTGTCACAAGATTTCAGTACAAGATGAAAGAAATTAATTAATAAATAACTAGGATGGCTGTCTTCCGTGTTGTAGCGCCGTGTAGTAAGGTAGAAGTTTACCAACGTTTTAGAAGTCCTTGCCGCCTCCATCATCAGGGCGATGAGAGGGAATCTGACATGTTGGTAAAATTCTACCAGACTGCACAGCGCCAGAACCCAAAATACGGCCATCTTCGTACTCACCGCCGTAAAAACCTCTAATCCTATTACATAAATAATTTATATAGAATAAATTAACATGAAGACAGTGAAATCAAATTAGTGTAGAACTTGTGGGGTCGCATGTTTTGTGAAATTAATGCAACTTTCTAATGAAGAATACAATTTCGCTTACTGTGACATATTACAAAAGACTGATTAGAAGTACACTGTGAAGTGGCCCGCAATGATTTATAATTATGGGCTCCTTTTTCAGCAGGCAAAAAATATTGAATCTGTTTTATTGTGTTTCAAGTCCTAACGAATGTTTGTCATAAACAAGAATCTGATTGCCATAATATGATGATAGTTCTGTAATTTGTGTCACAAATGAAACAGTCGCAGCAAGACAGTTTTAATTACACGCATGAACATTCAGAAGGACGTATTCAGTTTTATGAGATAATTCAAATAATTATGAAAGGGTAAAATGAACAATATCGCATTGTAAAACGTCAATAATTCCGAACGGTCCGAGTAATCTGCAGATTCTGGAAGTTGAATTTTTTTTCAAAATCGCTGATACTCAATTTAGTAGCCCATTCAGGATTTTAATACGTCATATTGGCATTTAATCAAATTTTGACATCAAACGAAAGAGTGAGTTTTCACATGTAGTTCACATTAAACTGTTTGTCCCTAGGTGTGCCAAAAATAAATGTTTTAAGTACTAAACAGATTGTTTCCTTTTATTTTACAGAAATGTTTGACAAAAAACAGTTGTTTTTGTAGAAATACAAATAACAAGTTCGAACGTTTAAAACGCACCACCTAAATTACAACAGTGTAAAAGAACAAACTACAGCCAAAAACAAGTTTATGTGTCGATGTTTACCTTCTGGGTTGTAATGCCGTGTAGACTTGTAGGTAGATACCAATGTTTCAGAGGAACATACTTTATCCTTCTTCAGGTCTGAATTGTTTCCCTCCGTAATGTTGGTAACTGGGTCTATGTACAATTACAAACGGCGTAACAACACGTAAGACCAACATCGACAAGTTCACTGCTGTGAGAACCTCAAATTCCATACCAATTTGCTTTGCCCCAACAGTAACTACTGAGAATAAACAGTAGGGAAGACAGAAATATCTTCAACCAATCAGAAGACAGAGTTGTGTTTCCGGTAGGAATCTGTAAGGTGTATGATTAAAAACAAATTATGTGAAGCAAGATTTATTTTCATGCAACAATATAGAATGGCCTGATTTGTTTCTAATTCGCCTAATTAATAACGTATTTGGGCTTAAAAGAGAATTACAAGTGAATTATCAATAAAGCAGATTAAAATCATGTACTAAAAGAAGAATATTAAACGGGGGAATAAAACGGTTACAAAATAATAGTGCCAAGAACTTGGCATCGGTACCAGCGGTGCCAGAAAATAAGTAAAATCATGCAGTAGCAGTAGGAACATCGAGCGGGGGACCGTCAGTCAATACCCGGAGACGAGGAAGCCGTCGTCAGCATTTTCATAATAACCACCAACGCCATTACCATCATTATTGTCTTCTTCATGGGGTATAAAAGGCGAAATGGTAACAAAAGCATCTTCCAAGCTGATGCGGTAATGTGATTTACTAAAGACACCCGCGAAGTTAAGACTTTATGACTTAAAAGAGGTAATTCGCTAGTCGTTAAAACAGGCATAAAATAACACAATATTTTTGTTTTCGTATGTTAATTGTTTTAGTACATTGTGTATAATTTCTCCCACCCAACGCTGTTGAAAATCAAGATTTTGTTTTCAGTGTTTCATAAAACAACAAAAATTAATATGGATTTTGCATAAGCGTGATGTAGATTGGCATGTTATTAGTAAAACAATGCTAATAGTGCACCACAAATGATTCAGCGATTTCAAAGGCGTAGAACAGTTAATAGCTAATAAATGATTTTCGTGACATGGCTGTCTCTAATCTAGTGGCAGCTTGAGCTGAAATTTGAAGTGGGCGTTAACATGGGTGGGACTAACCTGCCATCTGTACACAACTTCAACACAACATACATATGTATGAGCCTTGCAGAAAGTAATTGCCTAGGTGCCATAATACGTTTAGACAGATCCCAGCGTTTAATTTAAAGTAATTAATGATAGACGAAGTACCATTGATGGTTATCCGCTAGTGGTATGAATTCTATGTTACATACCACCCTGCTGGTAAATATTGTGTATATATATTGGTACTCTGTATATGCTGAAACGTAAATTTATTCGTACGTTATGTTCATGTAGCAATAATATGCAGAAATGAACATCAGTGTATCTGAATGTGTAATATCAAGATAATCCCTCCTGAACACTACCGATTTTAGTGATTTGACGTCATTTCAATTGTTACAGTAATCCTTTAATGTCTCGTTAGTTGTATGCGCTCCATAACAATGATTTTAACATTCCTGTTATGTTAACCGATTTAGTAAATGTCTTGTTTTCTGGAACAACGCAATGAGAAGATGTATTTTTGTCTAACATAATCGAAATCACATTTTCAACCCCAGTAATCCATTCCAGTTCCATCTTTTAATTTAACTTACTGATTTTGTAGCAGGCTACGTCTGATACCAGCTAGACCGTATCGCCAGAAACGACATGTATCTCGGCAGTTGTATCACATTTTCACAAGTTATTCTACTTCACGGTTTAAATTTAGTAACTTTTAGACCATTTAATGTTTATATAATACCTCTGTAAGATCACAGGTCTCTGAACATGCTCAACTGCAGGAATTCCTTTTACGCTGTGTACATTACGCTTTTCCGGATTTTGAAATTAAGCCGAATCGAGTCACCAAGATAGCACACTTTTATGTACGCTTAGTTTTATAACTAATATATCGGCCATTAAAAACGATATGAACTGTAGCGGATTATTTATTATATGCAGAATAACGAAAGGTAAAAAAAAAAGATCTAAGGAAAAAGTCAGGTTAAACATCTCTTATTACGAGGCGCGTCCACAAAGTAAGTTTCCCACTCGTCCCACAGCTAGCAAACCTTATATTGCGCGAAGCGACTGTGCGTACGTGATAGAGCAATGATGTAGCATGGCGCATGCACTAACGGCACTTCCCGCGTTCTCACAGTAGCATCGTTGCAGCTGTTGAAGATGGAGGTTCTTATTCCAGCTCCCGCCGACTGTGAAGTGCGGTCAGTGATAACGCTAGGCCGCACACGGCTCGACGGACAGCAAGTCTCCTGCAGGAGTTCAGCTGGGAGGTGTTTGATCATTCACCCTACAGCCCGGACCTCGTTCCCAGTGATTTCCATCTTTTCCTACACCTCACGAAATTCCTGTCCGGTCAGCGTCAGCGTTTTGAGAATGACAGAGAGGCGGAGATGGTTGTCACACAGTGGTTCCAATCCCCGGCGGCAGACTTCTACGACACAGGTATTCCAAAGTTGGTCCCACGGTATGACAAATGTCTCAATTCCGGTGGCGAATATGTTGAAAAATAGCTGGACACTTGCTGTATCTGTTGCAATAAATATTTCCATGAAATTGTGTTTTGTTTCTGTAAACGGCCCCAGGGAAACTTACTTTGTGGACGAGCCTCGTACTTCATTTAATTTATTTCAGTAATATTCGAATTTAAGACATCCAACAGAAAAGAATATTTATGAAGAAATATCTTAAAAATAAAGGTTCGGTTTAAATGTTTTACGTCTTACATTAAAACACATAACTGTATAATTCAGTAATACACTTTTGTTTGTTGCATTGAAAATCACAAACGACCTGAGGTTTCCGTATATTTTGAAAATGTTAATGGTGTCTGAATAGTAAATAACTTTATTTGATTTAGGATTTACTTAACGACACAATAAATAGATCAGTTTGCATACATCGAATGATTAATGTATAATGAATTGTAAGTGATGTGGAATGAAGCGATTGTGGCCTATTGCAATGTACTATCTTGGCATTTATCTGAAATGGTTGGAAAAAATTACTAAAGTATTTTGTGTTGGCCGAGTTTTGAAGCTGGGGCCTGCTGAATATGAAGCAGGAGCTCTAACCACCCAGACACATTTTAGGAAATGTTTTTTACGTTTTATTCCCGTTTTATAACAAACAAATAGCAAGGAAGGACAGTGGAAACCACAGGATGTCTGGACAAAGTTTTGAACCGGAGAAAGTAAACCAGAGTCGTGCGTGTCTGCCTACATGACTCTCTGCAGGGGGTAAACTGTTAAATCTAGGATCTGCATTGTTTTTCACACACACACGACCCACAGCAAATTATCTGACACGCGACGTTAGTAACCTGAATAGGTTGAATCCTATGATTTATTTTTTATCCCATTTGAGCTAAGTACAAATATTTTTAATTATCTCACTGTTAACTTGCGATCGATACCTTTAGCCTCAAAATATGCTTGTAAGTTCTTGTATTTTTTCAGAAAATATCTGAAGATGGTCATAGGCCGAAACGTGTAGTGTGATGTATAATACAAATTGAATTTGAATGTTATTCACGAAGGAAAAATTTAGTTGACGGATATAATACAGTGTGTCTAAAAAGATGTACACACATTCAATGAATGAAATAAATACCTTTATAATAAACTGAACTATTACATACGTCAGAATTAGTGAATTAGTTAATCTAGTTCAGGTTTTAAAAGTGACCACCATTAGCTTATGAAAGCGAATTATATGGTATTTTTGTTGGTTCTAGATTTAGGTGTGGCAGTACCAAAGTGGCTTAAACTTAAGAATCTGTCACAAAATTAGTTTCCGGGCCCTTCAGGAAGGGTAAGAACAAATATCCAGGTTAAGTTGTACAAGTATTAGCTTTAAGTTTACCAGCACAAAGTACGATATAGTTTCACGAATATTTCATTAAGGACAAGGTGCAATTCTCATAAATTGCTTTAGTATTGGTATTATTGTGTTGAAGGAAGGTGGGAACGGAAAAAATGAGATTCAGACATCCTAGTCTTTTCAACTTCTGATGTTAAGACTCAGCATTGTTAATGGTTCTGTGTTCGTACTGAATTCCACAATTCCACTTAGAACTAAGGCTACATCAAATACAAAACTTTTCCATCTGTGACCTTTTATGAGGTCTTTGCATGATGGGAATAAAATAAACGCATGCATGGGTGACAGCGTTTGTCCGACCGTCATTTCGTCCGTGTGTCCTCATTTTTAAACTCTAAAACCGCTGGACGAATGTTGATTAAATTTCGTATGGATATTATTTGCGTAGAAGTTATAACGCCGTGCATTTAATTATCTACAATCAATAATAGGAATATGGCAGACGTTCAAATTCCTGAAATTCGTGAACACTAGCGCCACTTAATACAGTGGTCAGTTGTTATTGTATAAAAACAAGAACGTGGTGGCAGCGCGAGAATATTTATACTTCAGTGTGACAAAGTTATAATTTCACTTCGATTTCTAACCTCGTGTTAATTTTTATGAATAAATTAATTCACTCTAAAAATATTTTCTTAAACAAAATGTTTTGATGTGTAATGAATGTTTTGCTTACAATTTATGATTCAAAATACTTCTAACTTTTACTTTGAAATCTCGTAGAGAAGAAAAACGCCATTGTGTCAAAGCGTGCATTTGCATAAAGAATGAAGTCTTTGAAGTCCATTTGTGTTGAGTTTGATTATACTTGGTTTTCTTTATATCTTAACTGCGATATCCATTACTTACATGCACGGAACACTGATTACAGGGCACAAAAGTTACAGCCGCGAAGTGACCAAGGCGCTCATTGACACACAAACACGCAGGTATGGAAGCGTGGACACCATTGTCATCCATACATAACGTCATGTGAACAGAGTAAACTTTGAAAATATGTCATCCTCATTTCTTTTTAGATTACTGCCCGAGAATTTTCTCTGTTCTGTTGTGTCACAATTTTCTGCAATGATATTTCAGAACTTTGTTTCGTCTGAATCATTACTAGCAAATTCAGAATAAATTGTGTAGGATTTGAGGTTTTCACTGCGGTGAGTATGAAGATTTCTGTCTTCTGGGTTATTGCGCCGTGTAGTCTGGTCGATGTTAACCAACGTTTCAGAGGTCATACTGCCTCCGTCATCAGGGCTTTAGGGGCGTTTAACACTCGTCTTCAACTTCTGCTGTCACATTGTTAGTTTTATTTGTTAAAAGTAAAGATCTGCAAAGAGCGCGTTTGTTTATTTCTCACTTCCTTTTAGTATCGGGGATTATCACTAAGACATATTTTCTTATAAATATGTGGCACAACTGGAAACGGAAATACAAAGATATGGGCTATTTATGATTAAATTAATATCATATATATCTGGTAGCCCGAGAAGAATTTGTTAAACGTACAACGCTTTTGCACTATGAATTCTGTTGTGCCGTAATATTAACAATTTGAGACAACTAATAATTGTGTTCCCTAACGCAGCTTATCAGCTAAATAACATTTTCGTATGTGCAGCCCTCTTATGTGATACACATTAAGTGAAACTCATTAAGCAATTCATTTAGAGAAGGCGCTGGGAGCATTTACTAATTTGAATTAATCACCTAAGACTGCTGAATCATAAATTCAGCTATAAACGAAGCTTCCTGAAGCGAGATGACAAATTATAGCTATATTGTTTTAAGCATACCCTTACTGTAGTCTGTTTTGCTTTCATGGTTTTTGCGTCAGTCGATCTATTGTGAATTAAGCGTATAGGCCAGTATCAATACAACAGACAACAATATAAAACAATACATTTATTTCTCTTTGATAAAATTGTCAGAGTAACATGCAGAGAGCTTGACGTCTTATCAGATTTCATGCTAAACATTTACATCTAACTAGAGGCTTAACTGTAATTAACGAGACAGCTACGTAATTATGTTTATTTTACGTTTCTTATTTTATAGGGAAATGTAACATTTATGATAGGCATATATGGAAGAATACTATTAAAGTGAATCTTAAGTATAGTGTGGGATTGTTGATTTGATTTACGAAACTCAAAATAGGGAATAAATATGAGTTTTTGTGAGCACGGTAATGAACCTTACCATCCCATAAAAGAGTGAGTTTATTCACCAGCACAACGACGGTTAGCTTCTCAGGAATTGCTGTACTAAGTTAAGACTTATAGTATCATTAGCTAATGTACCCGTTCTTTGTTTGGGTTCTTTTTAAAATAAGCTCTACAGTAAAAATTAAACTGCGTGTGCTACTTAATGCGTGTAATTGCGTTTAGAACTGTATTATATTAATCATGTACATGCATACTTAATCCGTTCATAAACAATATACTGTATGCAATATCAAGACACGCAGACCTCTTAACTGACACATTTAATTTAGTGCACTGATATACACACACATGCTAGATTATTCTTTCTTATGACCTAAGCACAAAGGAGGTGACATCAAACATTGCTGTTTCTACTGTCGTGGTACCGTATGATTACGAGTTTTGTAAATACAGTAGACTCCCGACTATCCAGGGGCGGATTTAAACGAAAGTAAAAAAATAATTTATTAAATATGTTGTAAAAGATAACGTTTAAAATGAAGGGATACAACAATGATACATTGTTGCAGAAACCTTAAGTTTACGACAGTAGAACGCTATTCTAACCGTCCGAATCCTCTTTCTTTTGAAGTATGTACTGTATTAAACTTTATATAAGATATTTGTCGTTATTCGTAAACCTTTAAAAATTCAAGTAATATATTTCTGTAAATAAACTCACGTATTTCTTGCATTTTCGTATTTTTATTTCATTTTTGTGGATTTCCCGGGGTTTCGATTATTCTACTATAAAAATTTGTGATTCCTCGTTGTCTTCAAGAAATGACGTCATCAACAATGTCAACAGATATTTGTTTACTCGGCATTGTTGTGGACCACAACAATGCCGATTACAACACAACAATGCAGAGTAAACAAATAACGCTTCACTACCAAGCCAGTCGCATTATCACTGCTCCAGAAGCTTCACGTTGCATTATTAAAAATTGACTGACAGTTGGCCTAAAACATCAGAAAAGTGAAAAAAGAAGTTATCAACTATTTGAAGTACCATATCCAACAACTGCAACAAGGTAAAGTGATACTAATAATACTACTCATATATACTCGATATATTACGATTACGAAAACTATTATGATCGATTTTAAGACGAAGATTTGCAAGGGTGGGGCTGGACGTAGAAAGTTTACTGACCAAGAACAGTTGGCCTCTGAACAGCGACGTAAAGAACT
>NW_019059608.1:1553656-1563833 GCF_000696155.1 Zootermopsis nevadensis
CGGGTTCTCGTGAAAAATTGTCCAGCACACATTCGTGTAACTAACCTGGATTTAACGGGGTCGGCAATTTTCATTTGGTTTGTAAACATGTTGCTTTAAAACGGGCAAAGCCAGAGTTCTTTTGGGTGGAAGTTAAATGCGGGGAAAGCAAGACATTCAGAACTAAGTAGGATTTGAGGATGGCTTTCTTCTGGGTTACAGTGATGTGTAGTCTGCGTTTCAGAGACGACAAGGACGTATGAAATGTTGGTAAACTTCCACCAGGCTACACGCCGCTACAACCCAGAAGACAGCCATCTTCGAGAAGTAAATATTTAAGAGGAGGCCTACATCAGGTACGTAAGTAAACGAGTACATTTGTTGTGTTAATTTGTATGTAAGGCTGTGTGTGTGGTCTCTTAAGGTACAATTTGGCTGCACGCGACAGAGACAAGCGACCGAGGCAGGCGACAGAATTGCGAGACCGAGACTGGTCGCTTCCTGTCTGCTCTCTGTACAATCGTATGAAGTACAATTACGAGCGCGAGACAAAGACAGGCGACAGAGACAAAGCACAGGAAACCGCTCTCGGACCAGTAGTGTCTCGCGACGGGCTCAGGCAGCACGAGTGTTGTTGAGTAAAATAATGGCAGAAATTAAATTTACTGGTGACCAAGATGAGCAATTGGTAGAATTAGTAGCAGAAAACCGACCTCTGACCACCGACAGAAAGATCCTTCTTCACGTCTGGTTTTGAATATTGAACTCATAGGTTTTCTTTGTTTCTTTCGCAACAAATAACACAGCAACACATCATCTTCTTCGAGTAACCTTTTTAGAAGCATTTTTGTACTCATTTTTCACAGAATATGTGCACGTATGTCTCAACAAAACAAAGAAAACAAACACTTTGCCGCATGTCTCGGTCGTCACCTCAAAAGTGTGTGGCGACAAGCTGCGATGTGTCCGTCTCCCGTCTCTGTCGCCTGCCTCGGTTGCTTGTCTCTGTCGCGTGCAGCCAAATTGTACCATTAAGGTAAGTTTATTTTCTACATCCATACCCATCAGCGCCTTGGCTATGCTGTGTAAATAATGTTTGCATCTGCAGTTATCTTGCCCACTATTTTCAATAATATCTTGCTAACTTGACTCTCCCACTTACATTTAACAATATTTATTTCAGTAAATGTAATAATTGCTTTTTTGCATATTCATCTACGCCAATTGTTATCTAAATAATTCTCCTAAAATATTTCCTATTACAATCTAAAAATTTGTGTCAACATCTTCCTCCCTCAATTCCAATCCTTTCCTTCTGGAAATCTCTAGACATTGCCCAAATGCCTATTTTCACAACGCATGATTCTCCTTACACCGCTTCGGTGTCATTTCATAAAAAATCGCCAATGAAACCTTAAGGAAAAGATGTCTTCCTGTGTCACCGAATCCGCCTTTAATCGTCGTAACTGTCTCACACACAGTTTCATCTCTTTTCAATTTTGGCTTCGCCAAATATCTGCTAATCCAAAACTGTAAAATTCCTCCTCCAATTTCTTCGCCCAATTCTTAATTTTTAATTCCTCAACTCTTAACCACTAAAGTAGGCTGCAGATAATCCGAATTGGTTGCGAAATATATTTTCCTAGATAATCGAAATCTTGTATAATCCACAAATGTAACAAACACGTAAGTTCATTAAAAAACACGCACTACTTAAAATTTTAAAGATTTACTAATATGAGAAAGGATTTTATATAAAATTTATCACATAATCCCTACTTACTTCTCCAAATAAAAATATTTTATATTTGTTTAAATTACATTTTAACCCTTTGCGGTCCCTTTTAAATACCACTAGGCGATCTACTGGTCTATTTAAAAAAAACACTAAGCTATATAAATTCAACTACTGTTAATAACTGGTTTGATTTTCTTTTATAACTTGCATAAAACTGAATAAACTTTTCTAAATATGGTGAAAATATGTTCTGAAAGGATCACAGTTCCTCTTGTTTGAATACTGACAGTGTGGAATATTTTTCACGGACTGTACCACTGTCGATAGTGAGATGCGCAGTAAATGTGCCTTTCTGCTTTCTGTCGTTTGGTAGAGAATAAAACAAGTCCAAGTCGATAGATATGACTTTGGCGCCGTCTAAACATCTCTTATTGCATGCAGATATACGATGTATAAAACAAATGAGAGTCTCAAACTACATCCCTATCTTAAGCCTATCTTTTTTACAACAAAGTTTGTTACTTCTTTGTAATAAATACTCAATTACATACACATATGAACTTCTGTTAATGATCAGTGTGTTAAATTCTGCCATTGACATTTCTTTCCATTTACAGTTAATTTGCCTTGAATTCAGTAATTGCCTCACTGGTTAATGTAAAGGAGACCAATTCACCCAGAAGTTATAGATTCAGATGCGTAATTAATCTGCGCTGTGATTACGTATAATGGTCTGACAATCAGGTTATGCTTCAATGGTGAGATTTCTTGGTGACAAACCTTCGGTCCCATAACAGCGAGATTTTTTGACGTAAATACGTCTATATGGAAGGGTCATTCCGCAAAAAAGAGTCATGAAAATGTGTAAGATGGTTACCTAGGAAACGTCATCTGTTTACTTAGCATTGTTACCTATAAAACGTTACATTACATTACTTTACATTACATTAAGTTACCACAGACCCATCTTAAGCGTAACTAATTCAAGTTGATTAAGCAATGTCTTAATCAAACTTATCTCAATTGTAAAGCGGGTATAAAGGAAATATTTAGAATAAAGCCAATATATAAACTTCCTTTCCGTATAGACGTATTTACGTCAAATTCTCCGGAACTGTGGTTCCACTGACAATTTTTATTTCTTCTATCCTACATACGAAACCTGTTGGTGTTGGTCTTCTGGGTTGTCGGCCGTGTGCACTTGTATGAGAACCAGTAGTGTTATATTATGGATCTCAAAGAAATAGGTTGTAGACCGTATCGTGACGTACGTGGATCTAATCCACACCCTTACACCATCAACTTCTCATACGAAACCCACAAATATGAAATGATCTGTTAGTGATTAAAGAAGCTAATTTACCATTGTGCTTTAAATTTTTATCAAATATTTCGGATATTACCCTCCCAAGTGTTTTGTTTCCTTCAAGTTTTGTCAACTTGTCATCTCCCCCATTCTCTCCGCATTTAACAAAGAGTGGATCCACGATGTGCAAACGAAACCTCCTAGCAGGGGAAAGCTGAAACTGCATGTGTTGTGACCACGCGATTTTAATGACGTCACAGAAAGCTGTCCGAAACCTTTCCCAGAGACGAGGCTGGAAGTGATAGCGCAGGGTCCCCAAGGTAATCAGCGGGCTAACTAGCTCTAACTGTAATTGGATATGCCAGGCATCAGCTTAGATGATGGTCTGATAACAATGACAGGTCAGTGCAGTGTAAATATATAGATGAGGAGAGACGGCGGGTTGGATTCACGAAGCAAACAGCGCTCCATCACTAGCAGTCAGTTGCCTCTATCGGCGGCGTCCAAACACAACAGAAGCAAGCACTTGTGCTGTGTTAGGAGCGGGTAAGATCTGCTTAAAGAAATGACAATGTTTCGCTTGGTCCTTGTGTATTACTTTAACAAGGGGCACCGAATGGTTAAGGACTCGTTTTGTACAATATAATTAAACTATCATAGTAGGTCTTCGTAATTTCAATTAAAAATGTTAACTACACAATTGTATTTTCTCTTAATACACCCTACGAATTAAAATTCATGTATTCAGTGTATACACCTATTCACATCCATGTTGCTAAACCCAGTTAACTAATAAACAACACTATCTATGGAACAGGGTGTTTGTTTGTAAACTAATAGTTAACTGAAGTGAATGGTAACAGATTATTTTTCTTCTGCCTTACAACGTTTAGGTCCATTATGTCTTTACCCGTGTTGCACAAACAGAAAATCACGTCATTCGTATTCTTACTAATTCTCGCTTTCCTCTAGGTCTGGTTGTTGACAACTCTTCTTGGTAACCCATAGTTTGGCCTTCGAGCGAACATGACCACATCTGCTATTAATGTCAGCGGCCATTTTGTTAACCTCACATTTCATATACAGCCTACTCTATATACTCACTTTTCTGCCGTCTTTTAAGGTGCTTCTACCGGGTTTCTATTTTATGCGGTAGCCGACCACGCAATGCAAGCATGACCGCAGCCTCATAAAATGGAAACCCGGTATGTATGGGCCTACACACAGTAATCATTGACAGCAGAACCCAACCATGATTAGACCTAACATCACAGCTTGACGCTGAACAGACAACTGAATGTGGTTAACTGTCGTTAGCTGACACTGTAAACAAAGAACCATTAACACCACAAACAAAATTTTAGAAGGCAGCTTGTGATGTGTTAGAGTAGGGGTCGGTAATTTTTCAGTACCGCGGGCCGCACTGGATCTTCAAATCAGAGCATCCGAAAAATTAATAATGCCGTGGACGGTAAGCGAAATTGTATTTCTTAAACTTGTAGCTGGTTTTGCAGTGAAAATAGATAATATCCGTGTTTCTCCGTACAAGTGCAAAAATATTTTCGTTAGCCTTGAGACAGTTTTGATTTCAAGTCATTGTTATTATTTTTAATATTTCATCATGTAATGACACCACAGTAATTTTCATTGTTTTTTTCATTTTATATGGTTTGAACAACAGAATAATGTACCTTTTTGCAATAACGCGATTTTAATAAGCCTATATATCTAAAAAGAGTTTTTATTAAATATTTTTCTGATTGTTTGCCCTTATGCTTAGATAATGCGTATGTATTTATATCAATGTAGTTCTCAGTAGCAGAAAATATTTTACCTTCTCGCATTGGCTTGTCCCCAAATCTCGTGACTGGTGGCACGAAAAGGTTGCGAGGGTCACATGCGGTTCGCGGACAGCGGTTTCCGCACCCCAGCGTTAGACACTGGAAAGCAGGAATTATATACATCCACTGTTATATGCTGTAGGTACTGCATAAATCAAGTAAAATTCTAAAGCTCTGCCGTTCGTACGGAAACAAAATGAAATATTGATTGTTACTGCTGTCTTCATCATGTAACTTAAACAGAATTTTTCATTCGTGTATGCAGTACATATACACATATGTACAGTATATGGTACGCTGTTCAGCCTGATACGAGGTAAATAAAAGAACATTATCATACAAGACAGATATTCTAACTGTAGGATATCTCCGATAAAAGTCAGATGCAACACAACCGATCTGCCATGCTGAATATCTTTCTGATTTCCACGCGTTCTCCAAAACTGACTGCAAATTAAGATTTTTTGATCGCTATGTATAACACGCAAAAAATACATGTTTAATGAGTGAAAAACTAGAATCGAATTATTATGTAGTGTAATTACTGTAGATTAGTTGATCACATAAAATGCAGTTCACTTCAGTTTCGTATTTCAGAAGAATTCGGCTCCATTTTATGTCAGAAGACTGTGTCTGATTTTTTCTCAGTTTTTTTCAGACGATAATATGTGGTCGGTTGTAGGTTGAGGATCCTGACACAAATAGGGCTTTAGCGCTCTATGTGGTCTGTTGTTGAGATTATTACAAATTTTTCATTGTTATATCTGAGTTTCTGTTAAAATTGTATAGCCCACACCATTCATCATTATAAAGAGTGGGACGCGAAGATTTAAAGCTGCGTACGGAAAGCCGTCATATTCTATCTCGCCTTTCTCTACATGATTTTTAAACACATCGCGGTTCTAGTTGCAAGCTCTTGACGTAAATGTCGAGAGGATTTTTAATGTAGGGAAGAGCGAAAATTTCAAGCCTGAGAGGAATTGGATGAATGTGGTATTGCGATTGGGTTAACATAAACTGGAAGACAGGACGGAGAGCGGCTTGTTAATGAAATTAATTTAAATTTTCATGTTTATTTGTTTACATAAGTATACATAAACTAATGCATTTTATCCGTTGTAAATTTATATGTTGAAACAATTGGGTGTGCATTTATGTCTCAGAAATGCAATATACTGTAACAACATTGTTGAGACATCACTCAACATTACACTTGCAGTCATGTAAGTGCTGTAGATACTTCTCACAGTTATTATCGATTCCGAACAAGAATTATCCCTTTTTCTTGATTCGTACAACTCCATGAAGCAGAATCTATCTTCAGAATCCAATAGTTACCCAGCTCCTCAACCGAACGTCGTTGTCGAGTGGTTAGCACTTTTGCTTCGTATTTCAGAGATCCCAGATTTAAATCTGGGCCCCGAGATCGGCTATCCTGACTGAAATTTCTGGTCGTTTTCTCATTCGACACCATGTTGTCTTAGCCACTGAAAAAGCTTTGTTAAATAAACTATAAGCAAATAAGTAAATAAAATCAGATACAATTTTTACCAGATTTAAAAGATCATCATGGTAATCACAAGACCTCGTTGTTGGACTCAGTAATGAAATTGTTTAATCCAGTCCACTTCCTCATTCTGTATTTTACCTAACCTTCTCACCTATGCCTTGGTCTCTCATGTGATACCTTTCCTCACCAAAATCTTGTATAAATTTCTCGTTTCAGCATGCCCGCTTCATTCTCTGTCATTAATATTTTTGTCGGGTACCTGAGCTTCGTATCCTAATTTATTTTATCAATGACACAGGAACCGAACGTTGTTGCTTAATGTTTGACACCCCTGCTTCGTATTTGAGATTCCGGCTTCAAATCTCGGCCTGTATATTTACTGTTCTGACTTAAGTCCTTCGTGGTTCTTGTCATGCAAGTACTGAGTCGGTACATTCAAATAGACAATTGCTGCTTTTCTCCACAGCCCTTTTAATTTATCTCATATTTCGTTGCTGTGTAACTTAACTTGTACATTTCAAACAGTGTCGTTAAACTACCCAAATACCAATCAGAAACACAGATATTAATTAAACTCACACCATCGCTACGCTTTTTAAACTATTATTTCAAGACTTCAATGTTCTTAGTTCTTGTAGCAAAACATTTTTAGTAAGCAATGTGTACTGTAATATATAAACGTCAGCTCGGAATAATTATACACACCAGAGTAGAAAATCTTGAATATAGCGAAGTTTTAATGTAATAGCTGGTTTAATTTTCTTTTCATAAAGAATCGTTCAAATGTAAACGTTGTTTATTTTTATCAATAAATGCCATACGGGTTGATGGGTAACTCCATTCTGCCGCATTTGTTCTGTTTGAATGACAACCCTCAGTCGACTGAGGACATTTCTGTCTGATATAAGACACGTATCGATCGGCCATTGTTGTTATTTGAAACAGTAACTTCCAGAGCCAAGCCAAGGCCTTTTTCTCGTTACAGTCCAACAGTCTTCCTGCTTTGACGGAAATATTAATGGCGGGGGAGACGGATGCAGAAGGAAATAAGGTAACAGAAGACACTTTCCGTGACAAGGGAACTGCGTTATTGCAGAAGCACAGGAACTACAGATAATGTTTTTCTGGAAAGTCATTCCGTTTAGACATTTTAATGCCAGTAGGTGTATTGTAGCTGATTAATTATTTCTGTGGTGTAGTAACATTGTCCTCAGGACAAAGGATGAGGTTTACGTCCATAATTAGATATATGCTATATTTTATTTTAATATCGTGTGGGATTTTTTTACGTACAGGAAAATAACATAATGTTGATGATGTATCCACACTTGGAAATAGGTGTCCATTCAAGAAATTACCTCAGCTGCATTTCTGATCATATACCATCCTTGATTTCGCAACAAGTACAAGATGCTTCGATCTTGCCAATGAAAGGCCCTTTTAGTGACGTTAAGCTTTGAAAGCACTTCGAAATTGTCAACGTATTTGCTATTTTAGAAAAGTTTGTAATCTGTTGCTCTGCGTTTCGTATTATACGATAAGCCTCAACGACTTGTGAAATGTAGAATAATAACTTTAGAAAAAGTTGAACATTTTATGTTTGTGGGTATATTTTCCGTTTAAGTCTCAGAATCCTGTGTTGCTTGTCCTTTTAGTAAGTAATCCTAAATTTACTTATTTATTTATGATTTGTTTAACGAGGCGCCAATAGCTCAGACTATAGGCCTATAGCTTCAAATAGCAGAGTGATAAAGGTATAATGAATTTTAAAGTATAGGGAAAAAAGCATTCACGGTTTATGCCAGTATTTGCCTCAAGAGACCGAAGGAAGCCATCAAAAGCGTCAGGCAGGATGTCCGATATTCGAGACATAATTTGAACCCGGGTCTCCCGAATACGGAACAGAAGTGTCAACCACTCAGCTACGACCTTCGGTCAGTAGTCCAGAAGTGTGTTGCCCCAGTTCAGTGCAGATGGGTCAAAACTTTGAGACGGCCCATCACAAATCAGTCTGGATAAGTCTGTGTCTTGCAACAGTAACACTAATTTATATTTTTAAAGTATTCGGCAGGCCTGTTCTAAAGCCTGACATTAATTTTGTAAATTTACTGCAAGAAGGAAGCAAATTCCTTGAAACACTAGCGCGAATGAAATATAATCAATCCGAGTAGGCCTATTAAGTTTAAAGACGATAGGCCTTGGGTTAGCTTATTTCTACCATGGAAGAATGGTTTATCGATTAGACAGTGCGTATTAAAGCTCTTACGTCAGAAAGTAGTCCATTCTCGTCGTGTCTCTCATCCTCCTCCTTTTTCCATTACAAATTGGGCAGAAAAATTCCAGTATTGGCTTAAATTTTATTTCGTCTTGGACTGTCTTTTATTTTTGTCTCAAAGGCACGTAATTCATTACTAACAGCGGTCACAAATCTCTTTTTCACATATTCGCCCAAGGGGCCTCCTCATCTCTGAAGTCATATTTATTATTTACCTTAAGTCTTTCGCATGTGTCAGTTATTCTTTCTAAATCTCGCTAAGAGTCCAGAGCTGAGGCTAGCTCAACCAAGGGGTCAAACAGATACGATTGTCAATAATTTAGTTTATAAATTTAGAATTATTCGACATTTAGTTATGAAACTAACAATAATGTTAGAAACCCCTCGTTGAAAAATGGATGTTTACCTTTAATTTAAATGTGTCTCCAGTATATTTTCTCCACTCAGCCTTTCCGACCGAATTTGTCCTTGTAAGTCACATACGTATTATTTGTTGAGTTTGTCGTTTAAAAGGTTCCTAAGTCGAATCTCGTAACCGGCTACCTTCAGTTACATGCTCCGAAGTTGTGCAGAAGGACTATCAACCTAACATTCAACACGGAAGAGAATGTATTCCTTAAAACATAACAAATAGTTGGCACAGCAGTAGAGGTGCGTCTTTCGAACACCTCCGATCAGATGTGCCTTTCTGAGTGAGTGGCCCACACACCACATTAAATACTATGAAGAGATGGAGTCCAACGTAAATCATATTTTGTCTGCCACGCTACTCTGTCACAACAGTTATCTCCGACAGGTAACACAGACCCTAAGTGGGATGGAAGTCTCATTCAACCCGCCGCTGGGATTCTGTTTTTGTCAGAATGAGATGCAGGTGGCGGGAAATCGATTCTGAATCCGGCGCGGTTGTATAAATGCGCCTGGGGTAAGAAATACTTGCAAGCGGTAGGACCGAGTCTGAATATAATTAAGGAAACCAACGCCTGCAAACGCGAAGCCTTTGCTAAACTGTCATTTCCTTCAGTCAGTTCATAATGACCTTCTCGTATTTAAACGAAATTGTCACTTTCCGAAAGTCAGCAAGACTTCTACCTCAGCAGCATCTTTCATGAGAAAGTGATGTTGAGCAGAATATTTATAGGTTTAACTCGTAGTTTTTTTTCATGATGAGGACATATTACCCCACAAGAAGTTGAATCTCAGATATTTTATGTTGACAAGTAGTAAAATCTCATATTTATAGAACAATCACGAAAAATGCCTTCAAGCAGATGTTGAAATAGTGACTTAAAGTAGTCCTCGGCTACTTCCTTTCTTATTAATTGTTTACTACTCATTTTCCTTTCAACGTTATAGCCCATAAATTTCAGCAACATGTCTTATCAGATATTAAATTTGATTATAGACTCTGTTTTAGATCTGTGTATAATATATACAATCTTTCAGACTTATGCCCCTTGACACTTAGTTTGTAGATTATTAGAATATTTTAAACGTGGAGATAAAATCGTCTGTAATCGATCTTAGT
>NW_019059608.1:1563967-1602326 GCF_000696155.1 Zootermopsis nevadensis
AGGTCGCCAGGTAAAAATCAAGAGCTCGAGGTTTGGCCTTCACGTCACGTGAAGCTCACCTACACTGCTTCCTCTACTACCATCAATCATGGCATCGTGCCATGCTTCTCTGTTCATCAATCAACACTGGTGTTCTAGGATCGATTCGCGATATCATCACAGTAATCCGTTACGTCAGTGTACCTCAACCTATGACCCGCTTACTCCTGGCATTTACATCTGTTACCTCCAAGCACGGAATTTCCATCGAAGGTTTATTCTCACTGTTGTTATCGGACCGATTCAAACTAAAATTTAATTTACGTTTTTACTGCAGACCTTCAATTCCAAAAGCCCTTCAGTAGGTTCGTAGACAGTTGGCTACTACATCCCCATCATGCATTCATTTTATGCATCTGTGCAAAAAACAAATAAAATTGAAACTTCACTTACGACTGGGCTACTGTGATGTTTTCAGCATCGCATTAGTTTTTCTCGAGTCGTAACTGAGAGCAAGACGGACTTAGTTATTTATTGGGTTTAATGACTGGTTGATTTGTTAGTGTCTTCTCAGCAAATAGATTATGCAGCGTCTGATAGCAGGATGATTATGAATTATCAATTCCAATGAACACGGAAGGAAAAGTCGTTATCCATAAAGCACCTTTCTGAGATCTGAAGTTCTCACGGAGTTGAAGATGTTGAATGATGTCTTCTGTGTTGTGATGCCTTGTAGTCTTGTAGGCGGTTAGCAGTGTCCCTCCTAAACGTCGGTAACCACCTACAAGGCATTTTACAATCAAAAGCAGTGCCAGGTACATTAATTTTCGACATGAAGACATTTTTGTCTCCCGCCTAAAGGGAAGAACATTGACTTAGTGTATTTGAAAACAAAATAATGATGAAAATATTTTAATCTAGGAGAGCGGCAGTAGACAGGATGTTCACAAACACAGGAAGTTGATTGTTCCATAATGAGGAATTTTTCACCAAATGTTATTAGGGTGATCAAATCAATGATGATGGGATTTGATGGGGAGCTGAAAAAGAAGTCTCTTTAAATATTTAGCCATAAAAGGGACGGTAGTATTAAAAATTGATTCCTCTCCTTCTGGGAGCTGTCGGTCTCCGCATTCCTTGTGTTCGTATGCTCATCTCTTGTGCTGTATTTGCCCTTCTGGCTGTTGATATAGCACACTAATAATAAATAATTAAATTTAATTGAATTGAAATGTTGTGTGAGGTTGTGGACTGTATCCATCTGGCTCAGAAAAGGCACATTCTTACCCAGCTAAGAGAATAACTGTCTCTTAAGAATGGCTATACTTCATGGAGTTTTTCTTTTCTTAGGACACAGAATATTTAGTCTGCCGTTGCTTCATGTTCGGCTTTGCACAAGTTTACTTTGTAGTCTAATTAGTGCAGAACAAATATTATGTTTGATAATATCACCCCAGAAAAGTCTCCATCCACAAACCAGAGGTAAGGTTTCGAAATGGACCGAATTAATGTTTTTGCGCAGCCAAAGTTCAGCTGTAAGCATAAAACATTTTACTGTAAAATAAATTATACGCTGCTTATTTTTATGCGCATGGCCTGTTGGTCCTAACTTGAATAACTTTCTCCCAGATTTTCAGAAATTGAGGCACGACATGACTTTGGAAAGAATGCAGCCGTCTGAAGGATTTTAATATGAAATGGGGAAGAAAAAGCAACCATAGCTGTTATTCAAAAACTTATGCCTCACATACCTGCAACATGTTTCTGTTCTGTTCATGAACTCCAGAACAAATATTTTATTCTTTTCCGACCCCACGGGTAAGTTTAAGAGTTCTATATCGTACATGGGAAGTTGTAGGGTACACTGCAGCACTTCTCAACCAGGGGGACCGCAAATTGTACCTACAGTTTTCGCGATTTGAGTAGATTCTACTCCTTTATTTTTTGATGTATTTATATAAGTTTTGAGCTTGTTTCGTTTAATGTTTTTACTTCCACGTCGGAGTAAAACACTATACCTTCTATACACATTTTCGTTAGCTTATACTGTATTTAATATAAGTGTATGAGAGAATTTTGAGAAGGGAGTCCGGGGTACCAGGAAGGTTGAGAGGAACACTTACTAGACTGCCTTGAAGTCGCAGGCGTTAAGAGAGATTTCGCTGTTTCGTTTCTTAAGATTAATGAATTTCACTAATTTCATAAAGAAATATTAAACTTCGTAGTTTGATCATGTCCACGTGCGTGTGTGTGTGTGTGTGTGTGTGTGTGTGTGTGTGTGTGTGTGTGTGTGTGTGTGTGTGTGTGTGTGTGAGAGAGAGAGAGAGAGAGAGAGAGAGAGAGAGAGAGAGAGAGAGAGAGAGAGAGAGAGAGAGAGAGAGAGAGAGAGAGAGAGAGAGAGAGAGAGAGAGAGAGAGCTGTTCGGTCGTTATTGTATCTGCCCCGACTAGTAATTTAAAATCAACTGAATTATCATGAAAATTGCTATGAACTTTTTGTTAGAGACAGCCCCACCAGAAGGTTCGAACTTTACGAAGAATGTGAAGAGGTTTCTCTTTATTGCTATGTTAAAACGCTAGGAGTAGACCCAGCAAAATATTCAGTAATACTATAAGAAAACTTTTCACATTATGACGTCTAGCTTACTGAAAAGCTAATCACTAAATATTTTATTTTCTATTCTCCATAATAAAACTTCTAATCAGTTTTGGTGAATGTAGGTTTAGCCAGTGTTACCTTGTATAGCTTATTGCAGTAAACAAGGTTTTACAGAAATCTGAGGACGTGTGATTCATAAGCAGTTGTAATAACTTCATTTTACTCTACGACAAAAGAACTTCCGGTTTTTCATCGTCTAAACGCCTCTCATCGAATAACTTAAATTGTGCTCGATTTATACCATGTCTTGCCGATGGCTAGATTTACTTTGCAATACAGTTGTGAAGTTTTTCCTTTCGGTAGCAAAGATGTCGACGTTTTTTTTAAGCTGTAATACCTTTCGGAGAAAAATACTGCTTGCAAATGCAGAATGTTCCTCTGAAATGTTAGTACTCACAGGTCTACGACATTCCTTCCCAGAAGATGAATATCGACAATTTTCTTCTTATTTAGAGAAATTATTTCGAAGCTCCCTTATGTACCCATTACAGCAAACATCATAATATACTTTGTAAACTAGTACTGGTTAGTTGCATATTTAAAATTGCTGAAGAAATAAGCACTTAACGAAATAGTTTAATTTCTGACGCGGTCTACAAGTGTTTATTTAAATGCTTACTTCTTCACTTACATAAACAAATATAAAACTTTTCTCAAAACAAGAAAACTCTTTCTAGATTTTCATTAAATTAATTTTGAGACAGTTACGAAACAACCGAATCACATTAAACTGTTCTTTGATCAATTATTAAATTATGATTCCAGAGTGGTGATGCTTCTCATACAACGTTGCTTAGGGATGTTCACATTCTTAGGTATCATTCATTTAAGTTACGAATAGAAGAAGTTGGCCGTATATATTGGAACAGTCGTGTACCCATCGTCATGACAACCAAATGACGTCATTAATCCTGTCTCAGCTATTATGGCTCCGTCTTTCAACAAGCTTGGAAGTTAGAGATGGCAGAAAGCTAGAATATCGCTCCTTTTCTATTGTCTTCATACAAAAATATAAAACTTGAAGCCGTCGATGTCATTTACATACTCTACACTTAAGTCCGATCTGTGGAAGCTGAAGTTATTCTACCTACTAACTGACTAACTAGTGGAGCAAGATACTTCCAGAGCAGCTAATAGTCGTTCAGGTGGTCAAAATTTACAAGCCTTTTATTTAACCCGGAGGTTCATGACAGTGTTCACAAATGTTCGCCGCTGTATCTTGGTTCGGTGAAAATGTTGTCACGGCCTCATTGTTTATTTTGCTCTTTTAATAACCATCTGTTTTGTGTCTTGATTGTATTTCTTCTCATATTTTTTTTTTTCGTTGGGGGTACAAATGGACCTCACCTATGCCTTAATGGCCAATAAAATCGCTTATGTAGTCCAGCGTTAAACTATAATTTTTATGGTTCCTGTCTTGTATCTTTCTTAAATCTGAAGAGACACACTAACTTCATTTTGCATTTACCACGCGCCTCAAGTCAACATCAGAGCAACGCAAAGTGGTTTGACTTTCAAGCCTAAAGCTCTTCTAGCGCTGCCTATCCCTTCCATTGGTCTGGATTCACTGTAGACATCTGCATAAATGCACTTGTTTGTAAATGTTCTGGTTTGACTATAGACACAGTCACTTATTTCACTCCGATAAATATTATTAATGTTATGTTGTTATTATTAGCCTGGATTAAATTGAATCAAACGAATAAACTTCAACAGAAGCAAAGGCGTAATTAGATAACACATGAGAATACTCAATGTAAGAAATGTGCGTCCTAACCAACGAAACCAATAGGCTCTTTTTAACTCGAAATAGCTGAAACGACGCTTCATGACGTCACTTCCACGAATTCCTGTTTACTTACCCCCCACTAGATGGCTTGGAACCGAGAGCGTCCGAATTATAGCCGAAGGGTCCGATGTGATTTTCGTGCATTTGGATTGAATAAAGCCAATAGACGTATTCACTTGCTTTGTGAATACATGTAATTAATTATCTTCATATATTCGAATGGTCCAATTGTTTCCAGTCTACTGCATCGGACACTGAAAGCTAACGTGATTGGGTAAAACAGGCCTGATCGTTCATTAGATATATTCTAATTGGAATTATTTCGCTCTGTCGTTATGTTGGTATTGCCATTTTAAACAAATGGTGACATTTGAAATCATTGCTCACTCTCCATTTCTAATATGCTGAAACTATAAATGAATTAAATTGTCATATGTAATTTTTGTATTAATAAGTATATTTACTCTCCACTCACTTACATATGTCCTCGGTAGTATAGTGGTCAGTATCCCCGCCTGTCACGCGGGAGACCGGGGTTCGATTCCCCGCCGGGGAGGAATTTTTTTTTTATTAAATATATTTAATATTATATAGTAACGTTTGTTATGAAACGTTTCTGATATTTTGTTTCATTTTTTGAACTGCAAGTGGCAAAAATGATTAAACGCAGTTTGTTACAAATTTTGTGAATCAGTTGCCATGGTATGGAACATTCTCAATTTACAGATGGAGAAGGACAACTGCGAATACTTTAAATAAGTAGTCGCGGTCAACCGAAAAGGGGTGGCCCTCCAGGTTTGGAAAAAAAATCGTTATGAAATGTGTTATACGTGGATTCTTTGGTTCGGAAAATGGACATGATATTAAAACTTCAATATTTTCTCATGCTTTATTGAACGACGCTTTTCAGTAGCTCTGACCATATAACATCGAATGAGAAAATGTTAGTAAATAATTAACTGTAAAGGGTGTGGAAGGAAGCGGTCGTCGCCTGATTTAAGTTATTTGAATTTGCCAGAAGGGACTGAGAAAAATCTCAGGAAGCCGGTTCCTAGGCGGAGATTGGAACTTGAAATACCAGGTACGGTGATATTAGTGTATCTTAGGAAAGAAAGTTCGGGTTCGTATATCACAGGACAGGAACCGATGGCAGGCCGTTATGAAGATTATAATGAAGGCATGAAATTTACATCGCAATGCAATGGATTTCGTTGGTTCCTGTTGTGTACACTAGAGGTAGATGCCTCCATGGATGTGCTACACTTTGTTAAAATATATTGTGTAAGTACTTCCATCTATACAGAAATGAGCTGAACTAGTTCACGTACATAACATGCGGATTTCATTACGCGCCACTTTCGATTGTAAGAATATTGTGAAAGTAAGCAGCGCACAACCGCGTTCGGCAGGACTAGTTGATTGACATTCATATTCTTCATATTACTTTAAGAGAAAATACAGGTCATGAGAGAAAGTAAGTAAAAACATTAATTTATGCAACTTTTTATTTTTTTATTGAGACAAATTCTAAGAAGTATTTATGCTTTTATGTAAAGTGATGGTTAGAACTGTACTGTCTAGATGAAAACTGAATTGGCTGGACAAGTTTTTATATACCTCTCATTTGTCAAATCTAATCAAGTCAGTTTATCAATTTTGGAATTGTTCCATTCTTATTAATGACCAAATTAGTAAAGTGATCTTAATGCTTAGTGTTGGAAATACACCTAAAATTTTTAAACAGTTTTTCGACACAGCCAGCAGGATGCACAAGGAAACACAATGCTGAATCAAGATACTATTGTTACATTTCACAAAATGCAGATAGAAATTATAATACAATACTTACAATAACAAAGAAAGAAAAACAAAGTATTACAGCTACTGGAAGTAAAATAACATAAAATATGAAAATCAAATATACTTTTAAGATGGCTGATTTCTGGGTTGTTGCACCATGTAGTCTGGAAGAAGTTTACTGACGTTTCAGAGGTCCTTGTTGCCTCCACCATCGGGGCGATGAGTGATGATGGAGGCAGCAAGGACCTCTGAAATGCTGGTAAACTTCAACCAGACTAGAAGGCATAAGAACCCAGAAGACAGCCATCTTTAGACTTACTGTCATGAAAACCTCAAATCCAAATATACTTTGTGTAATTCTAATACCATAAAAGCAAAGACTGAAGATCAACCTGTTTTACAGTTTTATTTTTTGTGTTCATATACAAAACTCAGTGCTCAAATGTTATTCTTTGTATAGGAAATGAAGCAAAATAGGTACACAGTTATGTAAGATTTGTGGTACAGTACAATAAAATATATATGCAGTTCTGGTTTGTACATAATAGTTACATTCCTGGAGAGAGTTTGTGAAGTGAGTACTTATTTCCCATAAATGCAATGTTATAACTGGGGTTACATTCCCAAATGACTAAACAAATTAAAAGTAAACAATTTTATTACCCAATATAATATCTATAATAATTCTAATGTTAGAAACATATGCTATGACAGAACTGCAGAATATTTCACAAGATGCACACCAAAGTAGATCATAAAGCAAACTGACTCATGTACTTCCAGCAGTTTCATTAAATGACAGGGTGACATTATAACCTTTGTTTGCATTTCATTTAGCACATGTTTGATTTTGTTTGGAATATTTTAGATGAGCAAGTTTGTGTTCAGATTATAAGCCAAGTGGAAGGTATGCACTTCATTATAAAACTTTGTGTAAGAAAAATGTCATAATGTGAATTTTCATAAAGTGAGGAATGACTATATCTCACTTATATTGTCAAACTAGTACAGAATGATTGTTTCATTGGTTAATATGTTAACAAAATCTGCGCCTACAACAGTCATTAGCCCAAATTGTGTTAAATGCCAGGTAGCCTTCTTACCTTCTGGCTACACAGTGAGTTAATGCAGACAAGTGAAGGAAGGGGGAAGCTCCTGAAAAGGTTTTGTATTAATTTGCAGGGGAATATTTTCCAAATCAGTCTATTCTGAAGACAAACTAGAACATCTCTTTTGTAACTTACTGGCTTTATTATTCAAAGGGAAAGGAAGAACTGAAATGGCCAACCACACATTTATTTGCAACTTTTAAACCCCATTAATACTCCAATAAATCATTAACTACGACAGTGCAGCACACTGGTCCATGATTCAAGTACTTTAATGGCAATTCAATATTTATAAAGCTAGATAATGTTACATACTTTGAACAAATTACATTTCTGATATTGGATAAAGGTTGATATGAGACTATTACTTATGCAAAAATAAAATAGAAATAAATATTATTTTAACATAAATGTTAACAATGTAAACATACTCTGCCACAGTAAAAAACATGATAAAAATTTCAATAGAAATAAATATTACTTTAACATAAATTTGAACAATATATACATATTCTGCCACAAAAAACATACTAAAAATTTCAATACAAAAAAAGGGCTTTGTTTGTATATTATTTCACACATCCATTCTATTTTGTGTCTGCAGTCCTTTTTAAATTATAAACTCCACATGGTCCTCTTCAGCAAAGAGCCTAACTATTAAGGGAATGTGATTACAAAGCTTAATAATAGTAAAGTTAGAATGTTTGTCTAATACTTTCAAAAATGAATAATATAATTGTTATTGGTACACTCAAGAGATTCTGCTTTATTGCATTTATTTTATGAAAAGATACTACTATCAGACAATATCTTATTCTACTAAGCAAGTCGAGTACTGTACTGAAAATAGCCATTCAATAACTAACTTGTAGCTGTGAGATAAAATTGCATCAGCAAAACACTTGTCAATGTGATTACTTCAACTGATTTACACAGGATCAATATTTTCTAACACAGCACAGCACAGCACTTATGTTGCTATGGATAATGGATTATATATCAGTACCATCCACAGCACTTTCTTAAAATATAAAATCAGAGATCAGCAAAAATTCAAATCTACAAGATCAGAAACACATATTTGTGTGCAGATTGAAGATCTAATTTAATTTCTCAACCAGAAGCTATCCATTTTATTTACGTCACAACACTGGCTCCATTCTTGATTTTCATCTAATGCCAAAATAGCCCAGTATTTGAACCTTAAAGAAAAGAAGAGAGTATAAAGCAATGCTCTAGAAAACCCACTTGGTATATCCATTTGTAGGTTACCTTTATTTTCACTATTCAACCACAGAGGTTATGTAGTGTGGGATTCAATTACAGGATGATAATATACACTGACTAGAAAAGATATGGGAGCAAGCAGTCATGGTCTATTTTAAGATAATATTCTAGAAGTTTTCTGCATTGTCTTGGGGAAAAGCTTACAACTAGCAAGTGCTCTGGATAAAATCTGAACTTCATACAAGTTGGGGATATTACTGCTGAGTCAACTTGACCAGTAATAATCACTTAAACTGCACAGGTTAATATGACAGGGCGACACTTTCAAATGTGTAGGTCTCAAAGAGTTAGTAAGACCAGTATGGATTGAAATACTTTGGAGTAAATCTTTACAGGCAAAATAAATACTGCATAAGAATAATGATAGGTTTGAAGCTGCTAGATGTTATCAGAAATTACATACTTCTGACAGGCATCACCAATTCTGTATAATACCACAATTCATAATTTTATTCTTGAGTTATATTCTGACATTATCTGGGAAATTCTCATTATTTTTACATACAGAAGAAATGGCACAAAACAGTGCCTTAAAACACATTATATATAAGGTCAACTTTTTATGTTTGCCAGCTGTTCATTTCAAATATCATATTGGATTTTACATAATGCAGACTCAAACTTACAGTCAGCAAGCTGCTGAACAGTCATAAGTGAGAATACCTCAAAGTCAAATTGAATCAGCACTTAGAACTTGTTACTTTACCAGGGCTGATCATAAAGTTCTGGGATTTCATTTTATTGTATCTCAATAACACACTATAAGGACAATAAGAGATAGTTGTTGACAGTAACTTCTGATTTCATCTCAGCTGGGGGGAAGTCACAGCTGTGTCTCAGTTTCTTTAAGAAAAAACTTTTGTTGTAAACAGAATGAAATTTCCACTAATTTTCCTTCATTTACACAGACTTTGACTCTTTATCAGACCACTCAAACTGTCTATGTTACATCCTTAAATAAAGGTTGCTTAACACCTCTAGAACAAGGACAGGGGTAACATTTAATGAATTACATCATGCACAATCAGCAGACAGAAATATGTGAAATAGTAATACTTTCACTTGTACTAAATATAACTTATGCTGTTTATTTTGTGTCATTACACATGGTCTGAAACACATCAGTCAATCACTTAATATTGATGACAAAAAGTCACCCTTTCAGTTGATGCAGTGGTATTCAACCTTTTTTGTTTGTGTACCCCCCAGATATAATTTCTCTTCAACTTTGTACCCCCAAAGTTGTTGGTGTATATTCAAGTTATACATAGTATATAATCTACATCTAAAATAAATTAAATTACTGATTATTCAGTGTTTATCATAAAATAATACATATTTTTTTAAATTTCACGTACTCCCTAAGATGTCTTCGCGTACCCCAGGTTGAATACCACTGAGTTCATGTGTTTCTAATCACTTAGGTATCTGTAATCCGATCTGTGTTTAAACTGTATTGAAAGAAATCACTAAAATTTAATTAAGTACACTGTGATTGATTGTATGTGGCAAAAAGTCAAAGTTCATGCAACCCTGAACTGAATAACTTTCTGTAACAAATAGCATGTACAGATAGCAGTGCTGATTACAACAAAAGAAGGCACATGCTTGTAACATACATAAACATAATTAAGCTCAACTCAAGCTGAGGTACAATACATGAAAGACCATCTAGAAAAGTAGGATATAATGCACTTTTTTTTTCAGAATTTTAAAATGTTGGTGATTGTGAAATAATGACTTTTAGTTTTCATATATCTGCACACATAGTCATAATTTTCCAAGTTAAGTTCACATAAGTTGGCACCACAAAGAAAAATGTTCACTGATACAGTGAAGGATGTTAATGGAAGGAAAAGAGTACGTGAACTGACGAACAGACAGTAGTTCGAATCAAGAATTCAAATCTGGTAAAGTGCAAACATAAGATACTAAGCTCTAATAACAAGACTGCTTCATCATTTCCTGAAACAGAATATCTGTGTTATACGAGGTGCGATCGGAAAGTTTTCAGACTGTGTCAATAGAGGGCGGACCGGATGTAGTACGAGCTTCTGCCGCTAGGGGGTGCGGCCTACATTCATAGTGAATCAGTGTGCCAGCCGGCATCATCGAATTAGCATTTGTTTCTTAGTTACGGGCGTTTTGGTAGTGCATTACACCGACCCTCCTGCGATTTCGGAATGGCGCGTGTGCATCAAATTTTGCCAAAGACTCGCCAAAACGGCTACGGAAACCTATGAAATGCCAAAGCAAGCATTTGGGGAGTCCGCAATGGGTCGTGCACAAACGTTTGTGTGGCATTCACGTTTTAAAAATGACCGAACCTCTGTCGATGATGGTCAGCTGATTCTAAAGGATGAACTCCACATGCGACGCATCCTGTCTGAGGACCAGAAGCAGAATCGACTTCTCGTTTGTCAGGAGTTTAAAGATCTTGCAAGAACCGACCCCAACTTCCTTTCTAAGGTTTCCTCTTCTCAAAGATGAAAATTCAGCTAAAGGGAAGGAGATTTGAGACGATAGAAGAGATTCAGGCAGAATCGCAGATGGTGCTTGACAGGCTGACAAAGAAAGATTTCCAGGCATGCTTCCAGGCTTGGCAGCGGCGCTGGGATCGTTGTGTTCACTCCCAGGGGAACTACTTCAAGGGTGATGGATGAATTTAATACCCGAGATAAGTGTACAGGTTTTTATAGGCGTAGTCTGGAAACTTTCCGATCGCACCTCATAACATCTTTGTATTTGGCTGAGAGTACCATCAGTAACACAGTGTACTTTTCTTGTAATTGTCCATAATGATGAAAGGATTAAGTTAGATCTAGACTTTAATGTTCTTCTACAAACAATGTCACAGGCATTTCATTGGTGGCACAATAATATCATTTTTTTAAAATGATATATAACCTTTGTTGTTAATGGCCTAGACATTTTGAGTATTATGATTCAACAAAGAAATGCAGATAGGTTTATTGTTAGTAAAATATATTTTCACTTTTTGTGAAATGTAATCACAAAATATGATAGGCTGACATGCAGTTAAGAAAAGCACATTACAACATTTTCAGATAACCTTTCATATGTGTTTCTGTAAATACAAATGTTATACTTATAAAAATACTGTTAATATGCATGCCATGACGATTTAAACATAAGCCGTTATATCACAGATTTCTGCTGATTCAAATTCAGACTTACTACAATTAAAATATTGATGCTTCTCAGTGTCATATGTCCCCCCATACCCTATGTCTAAACTTCTAAAAGCCAAAAAGATTTTTATGTTGGAAAACTGACTTAATGGAAATACTACGTACAAAAGCACACTTAAATTCACTCCATATCCAGTTCACAATGGAGAGTTCTGAATGTATCTTCTATAAATTCTGTGAGGCATCGAATGGCTTGGAAGAAAGCTGCTACCAGCAGCGACAAAGAAAGTGACAAGAGTTTACTAGGAACTACTTCACTGTTCTGTTGACTAACGGAAGCATGAGGTGATGTAGTACTGTGCAAGTCACTTCTTACACTGGTTGGAGATGACGATGATGATGCAATTATCACATATGAACGAGACAACTCCTCACTGCCTCTGTTCACATCATCTTGATGACTGACACCAGTCTGAGATTCACCCTCAGATCTCAATAATATGTCTTGTTCGCTTATAGATATTTCCGAAAGAGAACCACGGCCACGGCGTGTCTGCCTTGAAGCAATAATTACAACAGAATGGTTTGCTGAATCCTCACTCCAGTGGCTGCTGTGTGAATTTACTGTACTGCGATTGGTTCTGATCTTCAATCAGGTAATAATACTATCCCCCTCTTGTCTAACAATAACATTAACTTCATCTGCGGCAGAAGAAAGGGTTGTAATGGGAGAGGTTTCACTGTTGTCATTGACACTTCTTTCAATAGTTAAAAATATCTGAAAAAATACATACAGGATTATAAAATAAATGAGTATGATGTAGTTCAACATTTGATAGGTAAATTGCTTTTGTGTAGATGGGATATGCCAAAAGGTGCCATGATGTGATGACATACAATGTGATAACATAGACTCACAGAAAACTATTTAACCAATAGGTTTACATAATAACATTTACAATGTACAAAAGATTATATCAATGAACATTTGAGTCATGAAAATGAACACAAAGTAGGAAAGCAGGTAGGTAGAACTATTGTGCCTGCTACTAAAATATATTGGATTTCTATTTCTGGTATTCTTGTTACATATATTAACTGATGCTGTAATCATACTTCAATTTACAATGTTCCAGTATTCCAGGGTTAAGGCAAAACGATTTTTTTTAAATTTTCTGCAATTACACTTTCCCACAATTTACACCATTTTTCAATCTCCAGAACAGTATAAATAAGTAGTAGCAGTGTATTAGTAGACAAGTGGCATCAGAAATGGAACTTTTAAGAAGTATGAAGACAAACACCAGAAGACAGAGAATAAAGAATGAAACAAGCTAGTAAGATTTTCTTTTAGAACATAAATTAATAAATACCAGAAAAAGATGATATGGACATATTTTAAGAATGAGTAAAGATACAAGATAAAAGATGTGGAACATAAAATGTTCAGGAAAGTACCCACAAAGACTGAGATTAAGATGGGTACAGCAAGTTAGGAGACAGAGTGAAGAGGAGCTATGAAAAGACAGAGAGGGTTGGACAGGCCTAGTTGCTAGACAACCCATATACGTGAAATGTCTAATGAAGAACAATTGAAGAAGATATAAGATTTGAAGTTCTCATGGCAGTGAGTACAAAGAAGGCTGTCTTCTGGGTGGTAGCATCATAGTCACCTATTGCCTAAAGAATATGTGACTAATTAATTATCATTAAATAGTATATCAGTCATCATACAGAAAATTCTGCATTACAATGTCATATTATGGATAAATAATGAATTACTAAAGCTGGATATTTAGCAAGCACTGTGCCAATTATAAAAGTCTTCTAAACTAAGTATAACAGAAAATAATTTAAATATGTGCAACTGTTAATTTGGACTACGCAACATCATTATGATGATACAAACCTCAGGCTCTTCAATGTTAATTATCTGAAACTCTCGAACAAACGACAAAATGTATATACAGAATGATGTGGCAACAATCCATTCTGAAACAGTACTAGCTACATGCATTTCCCATCCACCATCCTCTGGATACCATTTCCGTGGGTCTTTTCCTGTCAAAGAAAATTATTACATTATTTTTCATGGATGATATATTTAATAAAACAATGACATGATGCACATACTAATAAACATACAGTGTGGAAATAAGCCTGATTCAGTGCCTGATTTGGAAGGGTAAATCTGAGGGGCCTTCAAATGAATGCACAATTAACAAGTTAACAGTATTTTTTAGTTGGACTTGTAAAAACTTTTGAATTCCACAGTAGTGTCTTCCTTGAACAGCTGACAGTTGCTCATCTGATCAAAGGATTCCTGAAACACCTTGAAGGTTCATTATTACAGGGTTGCTGAAGATACAATGCTGCTGTCCAGCACAGACCTTTTAAAATGTGGACTTTCTGGTTACTCTGTTATCAGTGACTCACATGTCTAAGCTGAATGCAGGTTAGTGCTCAAGATGGTTTGTAAATATATGGTAAAACAATGCATTCTCATCTACAACAGGTACGTAAAAAAGCAATTCAACTCGTGTGTCACAGACAATATCAACAAAAATCCACTGATGTTGATATCCCTACAAGGTTTTTCATCCATTATTTGTTTAATAAATTCAAAACTATGGTGTCAGTATCTGACAGTAAATAAAAAGATGCCACACATTGACTGAAGGAAAGCCTGAGGATACTGGTGCAAGACTGAAACATTTGCCAAGAAAATCACTGACAAAACAAGCACCGAAAGCTGACATTTCAGTTTCCAATAAATCCAGCTGAAAACAGATAAGTTTTCATTGATATTAGATCATGCATCCATTACAAAGAATCCTTCAACAACTATTCTATTACATACCATGGAACTGAAGGTGTGAAATAACGCCTGTTATGCTGAGAAGAATGAAGAAAATAGTGCAAACCATTGCCAGTACAACTCGTGCATGAGCCATAGCTATGCTATTTGCTAATGGATGTAAGTAATATGAACATACTGCCTAAAAAAGAGAAGTACCCATGAGAAACACATGAAGATGTAAAGGCATACTAATAATATATAAGGCTACTGCCAAGACAGTTTTATATATATTTTTATATATATATAATTGTGCTGCCTATAAACATTACCATCATTTATGGCCTCAAACAGATAAGGTATCAAACTGAATAATCAAAAATCAGTCAGAAATGTGGTTGTAAACAGTATACTACTTATTTAACCTAAAATCAATTGCAGAGAAAAGTTGAGTCACAGTGGAATCATGTGAACATGTTTGTGAAATTTATCTACAACAGTAAGTGTTTAAAAACACAAATGTTGCCATTTCATGATGTACCTACAATATTAAATAATACCTAAATTTGTCTTAATTATCTGTACATAAGAATTACTTGTGGACTTTATCTTTTATTGCATATTAACCAAGTTTTGATTAAAGCTGTAGTAAAATTAAGTGGTATGGATCATAATGGTATATTCTTATTATTCCATAAAGTTCTCAAAGAAAGTAAACAGAATTAGTAATTTTTAAGATATTTAGTTTAATAACTTTTATTTGAAATGGTTTAGGCGCTGCACAAAAAACTAGTATATGACATTAAATGTGAGCTGGGATAGTTCAGTCAGTATAGTATATGGTTATGGGTTGGGTTACTGGAATTTGATTTCTGACAGGAACCCAGAGTCATAAATTATTTTTCTCTCTATTTTGTTAAACATTCACCATATTAAAAAATGTTTTAAGCAAAATCTGTAGACCTCACTGAAAGCTACACTTTGTCTTATACAGATCTTTTGTGCAATGCCCAGTTTCTGAGAAAACTGGTAAAGTTTAAATTAAGCTTTTTGTATTTTTGACTGATACAAAATCAAAATTAAATCTGTCTATAATTTAGTATTTGAAATATGGACAAAGACAGCCTCCTAAACAGTCATGAGTTTTAAGCACCGTACACAAAGAACACAAATAAATACAATGGGCATACTTACTTGGAACCAGATATATACAGTCCCAAGTCCAAAACAAAGAAAGGCACCAGTGAGGTGAACAATAATAACATTTGTTTCTTGGAAGTTTGCAACGAGACTGAGTCCAAAACAGGACAAATATCCAATCCATAATGCAATTTTATTATGTTTAACAACAGCTGATGGCAATGCATAGCTCCTATAATATTCATCTATTTGTCTGTAACGTATGTAGATCACCATGACCACTGAAAAAAAAAACATTCAAAATTCAAACTCAGCCTTAAAAATTAAAAGAAAATGAGAAAATTAATTATATCCAAATAACATAAGAAAATAATATAATTTTTCTTTCTCCTCCTCCGATAGGGACAAGCTTCTAAAACCTGCAAACTGGCTGCATTCCTCATGATAAATTTGAAATAATATGATGAGCAAGTTAAGCATTCATAAATAAGAAACTGCACAGATCTTCATAGGATTGGTACAATAAAATCTAGCTTTCAGATATAAAATTTTTCTAATATAACCAATGTCCTGAAAATCGGTCACCCCTATACTAGGGTAATTTCATTGTAAGGACAGAGAAAGAAATCCTGCTTAATTTTCTTCTTACACTTCTAAAGCACATTACACTGGAAAATATAAACTTTAAATAACAATTTGCTTGAAACATTATACATTTTTACTCTGAGTTTGTCCCAACATTACCATGCATTTAATATGTAATGGACATTCCACAGTAATACAGCATCAGTTTAAATTTCATCAGTGTTAATGCAAGATGGAGGATGAGGTACAAGATGTGGAAGAGAGGAAAAGGAATGAAAGAAACAAAGATGTATAATGGAGAAAATACCAATACAATCATGTTTTCTATTAATCTCCATATACTGGAAGCCAACAATTCAATCAATTACATTTCAGGTACATGGAATTATTAACACTAAGAACTCACATAAGATTGTCCCACCATTCATCAGTTGACCAAAGACACAACTTTCTGGTGAATGAGTGGCTGCATCGCTTATATAAGGAAAATCAGGTTCAACATGACCCAACAATACTGCAGCTATGTATCTGCAAATATAACATTATAAATGTAATTACAAAGTAAATACTTCCAGAAGAAAAGAGTGAACAATTTATAACACCAAGCACAGGTCACAAAAATCAACATATATATAAAAGGAATTTTTCACAGACCTTGCAAATTTTTAACAAATGCCACCAAAGAAGTTATTTAAAAATGTTTTTAATATAACATTTATTACAGAATGAAATGAAAATTAAAATCTTTGTTCCTGACAGGAGGCCTCAAAGAGATCTTTTGACAAGAAAAGTGAACTTATTAAACAGTTTCTATAACTGATACTAGAAAATTTGCATGGTTTCAGCGAGTATGCATTTTATTGATTTAAATCAAGAATTTCTTATGAGTTCAATACATTAATATTTTATGAAATCCTACTTACGTCCCTAAAAATGTGCATGGAAAGATCACAAATATGGCAACAGGCAGTAAATACACTCTAAAAAAAAAGTACAAGAATGTGTACAATAAAAACAAATACAGTTGCCCTGCAAATTATGTAAACATTAAATGCTGGAAATTTATATAGGCCTAAGTGAGATAAAATCAAAGCTGGACTGAAAGATCATAATATACCCTGCTAGGTCATATTATTGAGGACAGATGTGTTTCAGATGTGAACAAGCTCACTAGTCCAAGTTTTCAAACTGATGTATTAGCTGGAAGAGAGACGTACAGGGAAATGAAAGAATATGTTAAACATTTGCACAGAGTGAACGTCATTGCCTTTTAATTGTTCATGTTACACAGTCCTGCAAAACAACCAATCTATGCAATTACTTGAAAACATTAGTCTTTATTTTGTACTACAGCAGGAGTAGAGTAGAGTAGAGTAGAGTTTATTTACATTCCATAGATACTTCTTAGGACTCAACCAAAGGATGTAGAACATGTCAGCAGGTGTTCCTTTATTTATTTATTTGCTCCTTCAACTTATGCCTTATTCCATACCTTCATTTTTGAACATGACTGTACTCCATTACAATGACTTTACAAAGGCTGTATACAATCACACCAGCAAATGGCTCACAGTTAATCAATGCACAGCATGCATCTCAGCTGCAGTACATGTCCATACCAAGTGCTTTAACCCACTGGAGACAGCATAGGAGGTTGTGTAGGACTGCATAACACACAGGCAAATAGTTTCAATATCTCTAAACTTGATTGGTTACTCAATGGCATTATAACGACAGCTGTAATAAAAGTAACAAGTTACCATCTTTTGAATCAACAGAATTGTTTCCATATTCATGGAGTAACTTACGAACACTGTGATTAATTGAAAAACAAGGTTATGTTGATCAACATTGTACATATATGGTGTTGTACCTCAACAGATTACATCACTTAGCTCAGTTACATATTCTGCCGTTTCTTTCATTTTATTAATGTGAAATGGACACAAAAAAGTTACATATATGACAACTTACATATATTTATAACATCATCCCGGGAACATAATACTGCCTGCTGACAGTTGAAACGCTTTCCATTGGACAGTACTCCGACATTTACCTGTGATCACTTGTCACTGAAAACAGAAAAGCTACCAGAAAACGAACAACACATTGAAGCAAAAGACGAAACATGCCTACTTCCAAATAGCGCAAGTTGATTAGTTTGCTCTTTTGTTGTACCAAGAGTTTTTACCGTGAGGAATTTCGCAAAGTATGTGGAATATGGGTTATACAGGACTTGCACAAACTAAAATTAAATTCTCACTAAATAAGATCATACAGGATAGTTGTGTTGTGAAATGTATCTAATATATTATTATTATCATCACCAATATATACATATAATGTGGAAATGTTCATGTAGCAATGCATATCCTGACAAGGAAATGCCGAATGAAACAACAGTACTCCGACTGGTAACAACATTTCGGGACACAGGAAGTATTTGTGACAAATCCAGCTACATAACAGCTGAAATTACGGCCGTGCCGATTTCAAGTAGCGAATCAACTGCAATAATGGGATACAGCAGCAATAATTAAATATTGCCGTTGGTTCCGTCCTTTTGTGTTTGAAGGAGTTCATGTATCGTAGTTAGGATTAAGTTTTATATGAAACATGTACTTGTGGGGTGCCATGGTGTAACGTGTAGTCGCCTATATAAACACAAATGCACGGGCCAGTTTAAATCACCCAATAAAAAGAGACTAAAAGGAGAAACGATGATTTACTATAAATGTTAATTAAGAGTTGTTTAGAACTATTATTGGGAGAAATAGTTTTTATTTCAGCAGTTATTTTAGACTAAGAAAAAGTGATTATCTTTAATAATACCCATTCATAATGGCACCAAAGAAAGTTACTAGAGATGAAAAGCCTAAGAGGAAAATCGTAATTTCTACGATAGAGATGAAAAAGGAACTTATCACTAAGTGAGAAAGTGGTACACGTTTATCGGACCTGGCTGCTCAATATGGCATAGCTAAGTCGACCATATCGACCATACTGAAGAACAAGGAAGTCATTAAAGCGGCTAATGTGGCGAAAGGGGTAAAAACCCTTACCAGTGGAAGAAGTGGAAAAACTTTTAATGGTTTGGATCAATGAAAAACAGTTGGCTGGTGATAGTGTGTCTGAAGAGAAGTGGCACCCCAATATCGCAGTTGTGAACAGGAGTTTCAACCTGTTTAATGACAATGTAATGCAACATTTCAGAATTTTTTTAAAAAATAGACAAAAACAAATGACATTAGACAGATTTCTCTCCGAAGAAAAATCAAGTGGTGGTAATGTTAATGAACCACAACTCTCAACTAGTGGATTCCAGACGAAAGAAGAGTAATTCACCTTCCAGTGAACAGTAATATCCCTCCTACTATTATTATTGATTGATTATTATACAATATTTTTATGTACATACTATTATAAATAAAAACATTCAATTATTGAAATTAAATATACTTGTTTTATCATTATTTACCAATATGATCTTTTGAAATAGGCACTTAAAATGTTTTATTTTGGGTAAATTTTGGGGTCTGGAACGGATTAATTCAATTTACATTATCTTATGGGGAAATTTAACTCGAAAGTCGAACAACTTGAAAGTCGAACCGTCTCCTGGAACGGATTGTGTTCGAAGTTCCACTGTATTGTGTTTGTTCATGTGAATGTTCGTTTATTTTTAAATGTGATAACAGGAGCCTCAAACTCCAGGTCGTAGAACTCGGGCACGAAAGAAAGGATGAGGATGCAATACGTGATGACGAGGATCCACTCGGAAATTGTGCTCACAAGATGCAATTCCCAACCTCCATCTTCAGGATTCCACTTTTGTGGGTTATTGGTTGAACCTGTGAAAACAATATATTTTTTCCACAGTCAGTCCTATATAGAGTTGGGCAAATAGTTCGGCGTCTGAGTGACGTCACATTCTAAGAAATTTATAGCGATTATATTAGTCATTCGAAACGCATCTGACATAACTAAGAATAAATATTTTCAGCATATAATAACCAAGACTTCTGCCGCGACCTTCAAGAGCCGCTCGTAACGGTCGCTCACAGGCCATGTAGTTTGCCGATATCTATACACATGTAGAACCTAGGAGTAAATACATTTGTCTGTAGAGAGACGCCATTTTTCCCATATGGTCTTAAATTCGCGCATCGCAGTTATGTCGTTCGCAAGGGCTTTCACCGCGAATAGTAAAGGTGCACTGCACTTTTAAGAAATATAAAATTAGAAATTGTAACACGACGATATTCAACCCTCATTCAAATGTGCCGCCATTGCTGTTTCTATTATGCTTATAGGTAGGAGAGATAATGCAGCAAACATCTACTTACCGCGATATTCCGATAAGGCCAGAGTTGCTGTTACTACTGTTGAAATCGTCGTCAAAATACAAATCCCAACCAGAATCGCACGTGTCAGCAACAGGCGTTTCGAGGTTAGGCCGGGAACTTTGTAAGAAATCCATAACTAACAAGAACGTATTATTAGATGTGATTAAACATGTGTAACCCAAACGAGATTTGATTTCCTCATGACAATGAAGAATCGATGGTGGTCTTCTGGGTTGTGACGCCGTTTTAACATGTCGGAGCTACCAACGTTTAGGTCCTTGAAGATGGAGACATATTCCATCGAAACTTTGGTGCCGACCTACTAGTCGACACGACGTCACAACCCAGAAGACCGACATCAATTTTCGACCCAAATGCTAGAAAATCACTGAACGATCACGACCAGACATTACAATTATCATATTACTGTACTGTCGAAGACATTGATCAAGTTTACACTGTCGATATCAGACCACAGCCATTCATTCTGACGAGCTACAATTTCGTATTATACGCATAAGTAATTTCATTAAAAGCATACATTTAGTTACGAGTTACGGTTATGCATACAACTGAGGGTGAAATGGACAAGGGGAAACTTGGGTGTTGTTGCGAAATGCGTCTCGTGTTTTATATTCATAAGGACTGTAATCGATCCAGGGCGGTACTCCGATATTTTCTGAACGCTGGGAGTCGCCCTGACATTTCTTTTAAAGATAAAGATGTCAGATATAGGAGGTGTAGTCTAAGGGTGAGGGTGGTTGTGAACTCTTTGCTTATAATCTAGTTTTACAGAGCATGCCCCTATATAAATGTAGGAAAATTATGTGGTATAAAAATTAGCATACAATAATACAATAATACAATTCCCTAATTTGTATAATTTGTTATTTTTGTGGGATTTTGTAGTTTAATTGTGCATTCAAAAACGCAAAGCTGTCATTAAGTAACAATAGAACGACGTCATGTTTGTTTCTTTCAACCTGGAACTGTGTGCAATACCGCCCTGTCACCTTTATTTTTTGAGATTGCTTCTCTGTTCAGAAGATACCAGTAACGACCTAACACAGATAAGTAATTTAAACTAAAGATGTCTAATGAATGTACCTGTAAGCTGAAGTAAATGGTTCCAGCTCCAAAGCATAAAATGGCTCCCAGCAAGTGGACTACAATAACATTTGATTCCTGGAAGTTGGCAACAATGTCCATGCCGATACAAGAAAGAAGACCGAAGGCTGAAGTCACCTTGTTAAATCTGTGACTTATCCCGCCCTTGGATGTAATCGTTTGTTGGAAATTCTTTACTTCCAGGTATTTTATATAGACACAAATCGCAACTAAAAGAGGAAAATATAAAACATAGTTGTTTAAAAACAGCGCACACTTTCGAAGTGGGGAAAAATATTATCCTATGTTCTCAGTTTTATGAAAGGTACACGGTCCGACAATATTATTCCAAATAATACGCCTTTACAGTCCTATGTGTAAAGTTTGTAGAGTTTGATTATGATGATATCGAACGAACTAAAGTAAGACTAGCACAAAAATTGTTACGAAAACCTTCTCATTCTTGGTAAAACCACGTCTGTACGCATGTCTAAGCGCTTGTTTCTTTCAGAAGTCATCATATGTAGACTCTTGAATTTTCGTATAAACCACGTCGTAGCTTTTATACTCACTTATGAAAGCTGCAATGTTAACAAGTTGCCCAAATATGCAGCTCTCAGGTGAGTAACTTCCCGTGTCGCTTATGTACGGAAATGCAGGATCCACGTGTTCGTTTAGAACTGCTATTGTGTACCTGTTGACAGTAAAAAAAATAATTCGTTGTGCTATTGCGATTCGCTACGGCTAACAGATTGCAGTCGGAACGGAATTGCTCCAGTAGCGTCTTCATTTACGTAATGAGGAGATTCACAACAATATTATGAGTAGGATCGAATCGACAGGAAATATAAGTGACATTAACATTAATATTAGTCAACAATTACGCAGTTTTCTGTTTCTAAGAAACATTGAAAAAGATAAGTATCAAGCATGTGTTAATATCACGCATTGATTGATTTACTGATAACTGCATTGTCTCAAGCGCTACAGACTTTATAGGAGTTGAGGTTTTCACGTCTGTGAGTCTGAAGATTGCACCAACGTTTCGGAGGTCGTGCTGCCTCCGTCATCAGGGCGATAAATGAGCTATGCGAGCGGAAAGGACTAGGTTTATAGGGACTGTGTTGTACTGTCTTTATGTGTAAATTAAGAAACGTAGGCGAAGAGCCAACTGAGTACGTCTGATGTGGCTGACCAACATTGAATAAATTTAGCCGTTCCAAGAATAATCACAAATAACCGTAAACATTCACAACATACGTCAGTTTAGAATCGTCCCTTATCTAACATATGACTCCCACGTGGTATCTTCCGTTATGCTTTTCCGATCAAAGTTTTTGTATGAATTTGTCATCTCCATCATGCTACATGCCCCGTCCGAGCATTCTTGATTTGGCCAGCCTATTAATTTTAGGTGACGAGTAGAAACTGCCACATAAGACAGAAAGTATACACAAAATCGTAAGATATTTGGCATGCGTCACCCACAACTGTATTATTAGCTATCCATTGCTCTCCATTAATTATGAACATAATATTGCAAAACACATCTGAAAACTACGCCTTCGCGTAAGCATTTTTCTTCCTTTCTTAACGCTAAGAATTCTTCCAATTCTTGCAGTGACACCGTGGTCAAATTAATGTCATGACGTTCAGTCAGCCTTGTTACGACCAGCTGTGAGGATTATCGGTTGTTATCGGTAAAACGTAATGAGTATGCAGTCAGTTTATCACAACAATCAGGCCTACGTGACAGAGCAGGAATTGAGCCTCGTCATGTAAGGGTGCCATCATCACATTTATCTGGTTAAAGTAAGTAAAACTACGAAAAACCTCAGGATAACGCCTGCTGTAAGCTACGATATTTAAGGCTTTTATATTCGTGTTAAAAATCACCACGATTTTCGTGTGTTAATAAGAAAGTTTATTACTTACGTGGTTAGAAATGAAACAGGCACTATTATAAACACCATTACGGGAAGCAAGTATATCCATGTAAACGCCATGTCCTTTCTGTGAACAAATTAAATAAAATATTTATTGTCGATTGGCCCTTGCTTACACAAAATAAACGCTCCACAAACCAAAGCACCTTATCTGTGAAACTAAGAGCTGGCAAAACAATCATTTCCAGAAATTCAGATCACAGCTTTAATAAATCTGACCGTAGTTTAACATTCTTGAATGGTATTACAAATACACGAGTTGCGTTCAAGAACAGTATGGGTTCTTGCCATCCACAACAGACAAATAAAACTAATTCTACGCTGCTTATCTAGGTTTTGTGCGAATTGTAATAACTCAGATAACGCTAAAGCACTAAGAAGCAGTAAGCTCCAATAAGGAACCTACGATTGTACTCGCAGAAGACGATTATATTTCTTTGCTCTGTTAACAAAGAAACATCGTATGAAATTCTGAGCGGTGACGACGTAATAGTCAAAGTTTAAGTTACGTTTTGCACACAGGTATGCATGGTATATGCTTACTTTACGATTCTGTTTCAACAATTGAGGTTTCACGGCAAATCGCTGAATGGTGGGTGGGTAAGGACTTAAAAGGAGATGACCGTGACTTGGTTTAAGGCATGATCCCAGAATTTGCCTGGAAAAACAAATTAAACTTATAAAAAAAGGTAGCTGGTAACCAGGTCGTAATTCGAACCGGGTATGTCTAGCTCATTAATACAGTTGCAGAGCTTTGCCACAACACCTACCTGTTCGGTGTGCTTGCGTGCGAAGATCGAATTTGTTTCAACTCGAGAACGTTGGACGGATTTTCATTAAATATATGAACGGCATGCATTTGAAGGCCACTACAACCTCGTATATTTGAATTTCCTACAGTTGGCAACAACATGGTGCATGCACAAACTTGTGAGATAAGATTGGCAATGGCGCTACATGATCATTTAAGATTTTTTTAAAATGTAAGTAATAACGTGAAGCTGTATGAAATCTATAGGCCTAGTTAGCTTTCCGTTTTATGGCAGTAACTTGGAGTTTAAATGTTGTATGGTGACAGGTCTTAAACATAACTACAAATTCTGAATGAAATATTGTTGAGAAATCCATAGAGAGAAAACGATGGTGCGAATCTTTGAGGTCGTGTCTAACAAATGTAACGTAGACAGAATGTGTATTTACATACATACATCTTTATTACATTCCATGGATCCATAAGTTAATCAGATGACAATAAGATTTAGAATAAGTCATAATAATACAATACATGTTATACAAATACAAGTCATACTATTAAATAAATGTCACAAAACACAAACAAAGGGTTCGCATAAAGTAGAGATAAGTTAAAAATAAATCCACCCATTATATACAATAGATAAATTATGACTTACTTGTAAACATTAAATACGAGGGTCGCTCATTAAATAATGCCCCACATTTTTTTTCTCAGAATATATTTACTCAAGATGGCTGAAATTTAGTGACAATATAAATCAATGTTTCCTTTACACATAAGCAATGAGTTCTTCCCAAAAGGAAAATAAGTAATACTGAATTTAATAATGACAAACATAAAGTAATAAAAAAATTGTGTGGACCAGGAATTCATCCTATGATCATTTTCGCACAAGTTCCGTAGTCCACGAGCTAAATTGGATGTCATTGTTTGTTGTTATCACAATCGTCAGGTGCTGGGATTTTGTAGCCCGTTACGCCGCCGTAATTTGCCATGTCGTTATTTGTAGGCCTGTTATCTACAGTGCACGATTTGCAAAATTTCAGTTGAAATTTATTTGTTTCAATAAACAACTTTTTGTTTTATGAGTACTTTTCTTAAGAATAAAGGATTAAGAGAAATCTCGACATACATTGTATATGCTCAATGCATTGAACAGTTTGCAATTCATAAACACAAATCAAGGCCCTCTATTTGAAACTATATTATTGCTTCGATATTCAGTTTCTGATAAACAAATAAAACGTTAGAGCAGAAGAAAAATTAACATTTAGAATTTACGTTGATGTTCTTAGTGATAATGATAGTTGGCGATATGTGGTAGGCTATTAGGAACTACATGAATTAGATTGCAAAGCTCTTCAGTTTGTGTGTGTGTGTGAATAAGAACAGAATATAGTGTATTTAGCTTACGTTCTATAGAACCAAGACGTATACTCTCTGTATACTCTGTCTGATATGGATTGCACCTTTCAATCTTGTATTCCAGTTCACTGGTTTTAAGGAGTATTATCACAAATAATATCGTCTTCAGGATGACAGTGTACAGATAATCAACATTTTTAAGATATTGTAGGTGCGTCATATTGTGATTGATTTAAATAGTATTAAAAATATATTAAAATTGGCCGTCAATCACAATATAAGATAATTAAAAAATTAAAATATCATTTTTCGTTCCGTATCGAGTACTCGATTTACATGTGGAATATTTACGACATGTTTCGGCTATCATAGAGCCGTCATCAGGTGTTATGTTATAAACTTTTTAACTGAATTACTGATTTACATGTCGTAAATGTTCCACATGTAAATCGAGTACTCGATACGGAACGAAAAATGATATTTTAATTTTTTAATTATCTTATATTGTGATTGACGGCCAATTTTAATATATTTTTAATACTAATCAACATTTTGTAAATTGATAATTTCAGTTCACAGAAATAAGTGGCTGTGAAATAAGTGCTGATAAAATGCATAAATTAAGTTCATTTATCTTCAGCAATTTGACCCTTTGCGCAAATGATGACAATAGATGCATTAATATGAATTACAAATAGTATTGTGCATCTCCGCTACATCTTCTGTGGCCTCACTTTTATGCTCCGTTCCACATATCCAGTACAATGGACGGCCATTTTCTGTGCACTGATCTCACCGAAGAACGAGCGATTAGTTGTCACCATTTTGCTTATCTGCACGTGATGGACACACGGAAACACAGATGACCACGAAAATATTGTAGATGTAGCACCTATTGCATGTAATTATTTTTTTTGATAAGTAGAAACGTGATTAAACTATCTTGTATTTTTAACACTGCGCTTGCAAGATATTATGGCTGCGTCATTAAAATCAGAGGTAAAAGAAATAAATAGTTGGTTGAAAGTAACCTAAATTGCACAGAGGTATTTGTATGGTATATATTTTCACCAGGTGCAAATAATTCTACAGTACTTGGTACAATAGCGTAGTAGAATAATTTCTTTTTTAAGAATCGAGGGCACACCGTCATAACCATGTATATTTTTCACTTTAGTACCTTCCCCGTTTGAATGTTCGGATCCTCCGGGTGGTTTCTTCCTTTCAGACTTTCTGTCTTAAGTCATATTTGCATTCCTTACTTCATACGTGCCGCATGTCTCACTCATCTCATTATTTATGATTTATTTGCTGTAACAATATTTTGAAATTTTCCATATTGTTCTCAGTTTTGTCATTTCTTTCTTGTGGTTGCAAACATTTTCAGAATTTCTGACATCTGCAGTCTTACTTTCACAGGTAGAGAAGCCAAGTTTCACATTAGGCATGGCCCTGTAGCTTGGAGATTGATCAAGGGTATTTGCTGTCCTATAATATAGAAATGGCTGATCATGAAATGTTTATCGACATGTTAAGTAATTTATGTATTTTCAGGAACATCCAAGGAATTTGATTCCTGAGTTATGTCGTCTTTTCTATAATCTTGGATGGGTAACAGGAACAGGTGGAGGAATAAGCATAAAATCTGAGTAAGTTGTGCAAATATTTTTTTCCAACTTTTAAGCATTGGCTGATTTATTACGTTTGTAAAGTTAAGAGTTAGCGATGGGAAGCTGGAGTAGTTCAGGTGGCTGAGCTGAAGGGTAGATGATCAGGGGTTAATTCCTAACTGAGGCAGAGACTTTTCTTTTCAGACTGGCTTGGGGGCCAACACAAGCTTATAACTAGTGGATATTGGGGGTTATCCCAGGTGTAAGGTGATCAGGATGTGAAACTAGCCACTCTGTTCCATCTAGTGATGGTAATGCATGGAGCTATACCTCCAGTCCACATACATCTTCATAGTTTGGTGCTCAGAAAGAAAGGAACTGAATTTATTTACATTTGATAGATCCTTTATAGGCATAAGCCAAAGATACATAGCATAAATACAATACTTATTTCTAGTAGAAATATAAATACCTAGTTATAACAGCTATTTACATGTAAGATTTGAGGTTTTCACAGAGGTGAGTATGAAGATTTTTGTCTTCTGGGTTGTTGCGATGTGTAGTCTGGTCGATGTTAACCAACGTTTCAGAGGTCATACTGCCTCCGTCATCAGATCACTGTTGTTACATATATTTCTAAATTCTTCTACTGAATAGGTGATATTCTTTTAATGCTGGGTTAAATATTTTTATATCATGATTTAAACTTTTGATAGTAGGTGGAAGATTATTGAATAACTTAATTCCATTATAGTAAACTCCTTTTTTATATTTACTGAGGTTAGAATTTGGCACATGAAGATTGTATCTGTATGTTGTTCTTATATTGTAGATATCTGAATTTGTTTGAAAATTTTCCATGTTATGCACTACAAATGATAATAGTGAGAGCAAGAATTCACTAGGTAGTGGAAGAATATTAAACTTCTTAAATAATTCCCTACAAGAGGCTCTTCTTTTAGTGCTTGCCATTATTCTAATGATCCTCTTTTGAATGTAAAATAGGTTTTTACTGTCCGTTGAATTTCCCCAGAAAATTATTCCATATGACATGATGAAATGGAAGTACAGGTGGCCTATGATAGAACTTCAAGGACTGATATCATCTTCATCAAAACTATGTTTGGTAATTTTAATGCATTCTGTTTGATAATATATATCCTTTGGCAGAGACAAAATTTATATTGCTCCATCTGGTGTTCAGAAGGAGCGCATATTACCAGAAGATCTGTTTGTACAGGACATTGAGGGACAGGATTTGGAACTGCCTCCACCAGAGAAGCAGTTGAAGAAGAGTCAGTGCACACCACTGTTTATGTGTGCTTACAAAGGTAGGAAATAATAGTAATCCATTTATGTATGTCATCATAGTTTTTCTATGAAAATAAGTAAGAAAACCTGTAACAGGCTCTATTTTAACAGGCGTCCACAATCTAAACCACTGATTTGGAACAAATTAATATTGTGTGCCCATCACTGAAACTATACGGATGTCAGCACTGAGAAGAGCAGCTCGTTTAAAGTTTTGTTTAGTATTTCTTAGATGGTTCTTCAGATGAAAATGAAGCAATTATTGTTGAACACTAGTTGTATGCAGTTCAAACATTTATAGCAATGGCATGTTATAATGTTATAATGTGTAGAATTGTTTCTTTAGACTTTGTTGATCACCTAAAATTATAAAATCACAATATTTTCAAACTAGATTCTGACCTTTGTATCAACACTTTTACCCTCAGTTGAGCATGCTTATTCAGAATAGTAATATCTCATCACCAACCTTTTAATGTTATATATGATAAAATTTTACCCAGAATTCTAATCACAGCATGACAATAAATCATCTTACCTGTTTCCTATCAGGTAGCCTTCTCAAGGTACTCTGTGTACTGTGGAGGTAGGAAATATGAAATGACTATTCAGAAAGAAAGAAAAAATCATAAATCTCCATCATTTTATAAGAAACAAAATTCGAGGTCAGATTTTCACCACCCTTAGATGATATCGTGCCTATTAACTTCTGATATGATTTTTTTATGTGTGAATAAGCTTGCCCCTAAATTATCATTATATCATTTTCATTTTCACAAGAGAATATATGATTAATTATATGCTGGTTCTGTGCCACATATGTTCTTTCTGACTTCCAGTACTCCCACTAGACTAACTTGTAGTTTGCTATATCTGTTTTTGCTATTCTAAGTTAAAAATTTTGAATATCGAATCCTGTACCTAAATTCAAAACAGTAACAGCAGTTGTAGATTATCTCATAAATTCTGTTCACATGCTAGGTCTCACTTTTCTTACAGCCCGTAAAGCTGGTGCAGTAATTCACACTCATTCCAAAGCAGCTGTCATGGCAACATTGCTGTATCCTGGGAAGGAATTCAAAGTTACCCATTTGGAGATGATAAAGGTATGTTGGGAGATTAAGTGTTTTAGATGTCTTGCCAATGAAAATGGATAGCTAGGATGTCTTGGCAGACCATGTGTAATGATGGATTTTGAAAAATACTGCTATGAAACTTTTATAAGGGCCATTTCTTTTTCAGCAGATTGTAAAATAATTCCATGGCAACTATGCGAAGTCCGTATTTCTGTGATTGTACACTGTCAGTAACTTTGACTTGCTATGTTTTGAAGGGAATACGCAATCAGAAACTTGGCCGAAACTACAATTATGATGAAGAACTTGTGGTTCCTATAATTGAAAATACCCCATTGGAAGCAGATCTGAAAGATAGGATGTCTGAAGTATTAGAAGAATACCCACAGACAACAGCTGTTCTTGTCCGACGGCACGGTGTATATGTCTGGGGTGACACTTGGCAACAGGCCAAGACCATGTAAGGTTACATCATAGTCCTGCAGTATATTTAACATAAACCTACAATCCATGTTTCATTTGAGACAGCTAGTTATCATTATTACATGTATTACATATTTACTATGCATTTTAATGTCAGTACATACAGCTTCAGATTTTATTTATGCAAGTTTATCAAAGTCTTACCCCAAAGTCCATTCTGAAGGTGAAAATAATTTTTTCTTACTTCTACATATTCTGCTACAGTGTTGTTAGAGTATGTAATAAGAAAAGAAATAATAAGTATCTTTTACATTTTTCTGGTTATGGTCCCATATAATGATGGTCCAGCCATCACCAATAACTGAAGAACGAGTAAGCTTCAAATTAAATAGTCTTCAGCTTGTACTTGTAATCAAGAATGATTTGACATTGAAAACATAAACAAGGATTTGAAAGAATATATAAAAAAATTAGCAATTTGAATTCGTGTTTAATTCTTGTTTAGAACTGCAAAATTGTGGGTATAGACACACAAGAATTGAAGAACATGTGTTTATGCCCAAAGTATTTCTGGTGTATTTGTTTCCTTACAGGACTGAGTGTTATGATTACTTGTTTGATGTAGCAGTAAAATTGAAGCTTTATGGCTTGAATCCACAAGAGACACCAGAACAATATGAACTGAAAATTCAGAAAGAAGATGCCTTGCTGAATAATGGAAGATAAGATGTATTCTGGCTGCATTAACATTAAAAGTGTGGATGAATATGCAGAATTAACAATGAATATATAAAGTATATTTTATGGAAAGTAGACCATTCTAAACTCTTCTAATCACAATTTGATTAAATAAAGATACATTTCATTTTACATTCAGTGTAATCCTTGACCCTTGTGTGAAGTAATGCTTTTTCCTATGAATGAAATCCTGTCATTCCTTTGTGTGTAACAGTTTTAATTTAAAGCAATTAATGGTTTTTATTCTGCAATTTTTTTATGAAAACTTTCTTGGTGTCCTTGTACTTATAATTTCTTGTAGTAATTTTTAGATTTTCATTTCCCTTTTGAACTAGTGAAGAAGGTTAAAAATGTGTGTATTTTTACTTCCATGCCCCATACATCTTCATGGTGTAATGCTTGAACTCATGGCCTTTCCTTCAATATTTCAGTAGTTTTTTTCAAAGTTAAGGGTATAGAGTTATTTTTGGTGCATGACATTGTACTCTTGATGTGGGTTAAAAAATGAGAAAGCTAATTGCTTCCTTGCAGTTGTGTAAGTTTGTGTATATGACTAGTTTTTACATCTTGTTCACAATGTGAATATATCATGTTAAAGTCACTTGTTATGGAACCATCATGTTCTGGTCCCATGAATTTTGTAACTGAATAGAGATTATAGCCATTTCGGTCCATTTAGGCCCTGTGGGCTATGAGGCCGCCTTTGCCATTTTGGCTATTTAGGCCCATCCGGGCCTTGGGAACAAAAAATCTAACCCAACCTTTTTCAACCCACTAACCTAACGTAACCGAACTCAACTTAACCCAACCTAATCAACATTTCAGGCCATTTAGTCCCTTTGGGCCCATTGAGATCATAGTGCCACTTAAGCCCATCGGGGCCTGTAGGATAAGAGGGGGAAGCTGAAAGCACTCCAAAGTGCAGAACTGGCTCCTTAGCCATAGAGAGGGCAACTGTTGTAAGGGAGGAAACCCTGACAGAAAACACCGGGCAGATGGCGCTCCTAGATGTAGAGAAATCAATGCCCGCTAATATAAAATCGTGCAGGTTTGGACGCTGCAAGGTGGAAGCCTGCCACCAAAATATACGTACGCAGCCCTCTTTAGGCCGCCAGGTGAGAATTAAATTACTGAAAAAGAAAAGACATGAAAGAAAAATACATAAAAGGCTCAATGGATCGAAGTATTTGCTTCGGAACGGGGAATCAGTACACAAACCCTGGAAAGGAAGAAGCATCGTTATGAAATAACGCATCAACCTTGACTTATTTGTCATCTTCTTCCACAGATTCACTAAGGAGAGTAAATTATCGGAGCTGTCGAGCATGGTGTTTTATTTAATGGAAAACTTCCTAATGTGGATACTAAGGAGGTGGGGGATTTCCGGTAAGTAGTGTTCTGTGTCTTAGGCTATGGAGTGGGTTAGTGAAGCGCGATAGTAATCACTTGCTGCAGAACGTGCGAGATACGTATGTTTACATTTCATAATGTAGGCGCTGCATTACAATTTTAAACAGCTTTACAAAAAAGTAAGTACAGTAGCCGCTAACGTTACGACACTGAAGATGTTTGACTGTGTGTTTGGCATTGAGAGGTTATACTCAGGTTCCAGCATGACTCATATGTTTTCTTTTAGATTGGAAGTTCATCGACAGATTCGATTTCGGAGTAGAAATGACCCGTGCTTATATTGTTGTGTGTATTTTATGGATATACTAAATATGTAATTTCATCTGAGATTTAAGATTCTTACGGTGAAGAATGTCAATTGTCTTCTGGGTTTTGACACCGTATAATGTTAGAGGTTATTAATTTTTCGGGGAATGTTTCACCTCCATTTTCAGAGTACAGTGTTTAATTTTGAAACTTGGGTCATTCCGTGTCAAATTAACAAACCAGTACAGTTCGGATATCAGTTAAATTTAATAAACTTGTACACTCTGTTTCTGTTGAGTAAAAATGCCAGAATTAGATTTCTACGTGTAGTTTTCTTTAGTAGGCATTTCAAAAATTTTAAAAATTTTATTAATTTTTTAAAAATTAATTTTTGTCATAATGCAGCTTGTAAAAAATTTCCCCCAATTCTGGCCCTGTTTGAGCTAGAGAGTTCATTTTGAGCTCATTTAAAAATCAATGAAATGCTGGTTCCAGTGAAATGTTATATACTGAGGTGTGATGTAGATTGGTGTAAGGGTCACAAACGTTGACATAAGACCTTGAATTTCAAAAAGTACGGACCTTTAATTTTTATATAATTTTTGTGCCATTTGATATCCTAGCAATGTTACAGTTTTCAAACGGGTACTGCCATGTGACCAGGAGTTATATATTTTATGTGTCATACTGTAATGTCATTTGCTCCTTCCAGACTTTGATGCAAGTCTAGACTTGATTGAACTGGCACTTTTGTTTTGCCATTTTTATTATGTCTTTGTTTTCCTGTAAAGGTAGAGAATTAATCCTGATTCAGAACAGGCTATAACAGTTGAAGAAGTTTAATTTTTTTATGAAAGAGTTATCATTCTGTGCTGAATATCTGTTCCATTTTCTACTGTTTCCACATTTTGACAGAGCAAAGCTGATACTGAATTGTATGTGTTTCAGATTTTACATAGCAAATTCATTATCTTTTGAGCAACAGACACAAAGATGGACACTGTAAGGAGAATGAAACTACAGACCTTGCGAGAGAAGATTGTGCAAGATGTAGATGTGGACTACATTTTTGATTATCTTATTTCTAAAGGCGTCCTTTCTGAGGATGAAATGGAACGTGTAAAAGGAGAGGTAAATCTAAAAATACCATGTGTTTAAACATGCTTGGTATTTTACACTTCTGTGGAAAAGTACATACATGCATGCTTACATTTATGTAAATATTGGCTTTTTTTTAAGTGACAGCATTTGAATAGCCAAGAATGAGATTAAGATAGAGGAAATATTTCAGATATAAAGATTTTAATGATTTTACCATGTTTTGAAAATGGGCACTTCACTTTCAGAAAACTCGTAAAGATAAAGCACGCCACTTATTGGACCTTTTACCTAAGAAGAATATCGAAGCATTTGAACACTTTGTTGAAGCTCTTAAGGTTTCCTACCCATGGCTCAGTCAACAGTTAGAGGCAGACAGTCCACAGTCATACCAAATTGAAGAGAAAAGTTTCTTTGACACTTTGCTGTTAGGAGGTTTGCCCCAGTCACCTCCACATAATGTTGAGAGAATTGAAAAGGTGAAGTATATTGTACATAAACTGGTAAGTTAATAGGATTGTTATATACAGTAGCAGATGTTATGGCTTGTGCATGTGATATTAATGTAGTACAATGAAGTTTCAATTTTGAGATCAATCATAAACCTCCAAGAGAGGTAAAAATGCAGACCCTGCAAATGCAGGACAATGCGAATGAAGAAAAAAATGAAGTTTCAGTTTTACAAAGGGAATTGGGTAGGTGTTGTGTTTAACATGTATGGGAAAGATATAAATGAATACAACATTTTGGTTTATAAAATATGAAGGGTAGAAACCAAATGGAAGACCTAAGTGTAGATATTAAGATGACACTTTAAGAAATACGGTGTGAGATTATGAATTGAATTTATTTAGCTCATGATAGGCTCCAGTGAATCTGTTAATGAACCTTCTGGTTACATAAAAGGCAGGGAATTTCTTGACTGAGAAGTACTCTGCTCCATGAAGTTTGTTATATAATTTTTTACTTATAAATGTGTGGTTACAGTTGGAATATACATGTGCTACTGTTTATCCCCCTTCTCTCTCTCTCCTCCTATTCCTACTTTCTAGCAGCCTTCTCATGGTTTGCATTCTGTAGTAAATAAGGCAGTAAAAATTACAAATTTAAGAATCTCAGAGAGAACATCAGTGGATGAGATACTCTCCTACATAGCCAAACAGGGTTGTTGATTTTAATTAAATGCAGAAGTAAAACAGAATAAGATAAGTAAAGTCAGAACTTGGTTGGAAAAGTTCTACAGCATACTTTACTTCTAGTGTTGCTGTAGAAACTTGGCATAGCAGGTACATATTTTGTTAGAGACTCAAATGATGATACAGACCTCTGCCAAGAGTCTGTTGTTTATGTGAACTGTGTCAAGCTTTTAAAGTGTCTGAAACAATTTTGTTTCTGTGTTTTGCTTCCACCACAGGATTAGGTTGCAAGTAGTAAGTATGATGTGAATTAATCTATATTGCATGGTATTTTATTTTATTGATATTCTTTGTGAGAACATTGCGTTTACGTTTGCAGTGTATATGTAGAATAATACTAAACAAGTTTCGGGATACACAGTACAGTCTTTTCTAATAGTAATTATGAACTAATACTTTGGTGTTATATTCACAGACAGTGGTATTTCATGAGTAGTGTGCCCTTGTGTGGGGGAAATGATTGGACCTCAATACTGCACATCTTTCTGACACTCTGTTTAGTAAGTCAGTAATTTTGTAGGAAAATGTCACTTTTTTGTGTCTCATATATAACTGTATTAACAAATCATCCAAAGAATCTGTCCGAGTCTGATGGCCAGTCTAACATTTTGTAATATGAAGCAAACTACTTTCTGGACATTATCCATTGTCCCAGATTTAATAAAACACGACGTTTCGAAGATAGGGACTAGCTCTATCGATTGGGCCCAACAGAGTGGGTTTTACCTGAAGACAGAAATAGATTCCAATCTCCAAAATGCCAGAGCCAAAGAAATGTTCTAATAGACATTCTGTTTGAGACTCTTATTTTGTGAAGTTTACTGAAAATCTTTGCATACTGAATTCTTTCTTTTTATGTATTATAGTTAGAGTTCTTCCATGGTGGTCTTCAGTGTTTGTGTGTTCCTGTTCAGTTTGTTGTCTCAAGATTATTGTGTGTTCTTCACATCCTAGCATGAGTGAAGAACACCTTATGGTCTGGTTCATGTCTGTCAGTGTGTTGCATTTTTTATAGGATGTTGGCAACCTACATGACTAGGGTTCATTCTTTCTCAGAAGTAATTTTTACAAGCTTCAGCTTCCTGCTTTTGAAAATAAAAATCCTTTGAATCCTGTAATGTAAAATATGTAAATGTGTATATTTTTATTGACAGATAAAAGAAGTGCGGCAGCATTTGCAGTCTCTCAAGAGGGGGCGTTATGTTGTACTTCATGGGATGACAGGTTCAGGAAAATCATGTCTTGCTGCTGCAGCACTTGATAACAAACAGCTTATTATTGAGAAATTTAAAGTAAGAAGTACAAATCACTCAAGTCATAATATCTATATTAATTATTTTTACATAGGGTGTGTGGTTGGATGCTGTTTATCACTTAGGCCCAGGGTAGTCCATGTCAGATTTGTGTTGTACATAATGGCACTGAAGATGGCTTTCTTATGGGTGGTTGTGCTGACTTACTGACTTTTCAGAGGGCTTGCTGCTTCCATCATCATCCACCCAGTGGTGGAAGCTGCAGGCACATTTGAAATGTTGGTACACTTCTTCTAGACTACATGGCACAACAACCTAGAAACAGCAATTTTTGTACCCACCACTGTGAGAACCTGAAATCTCCGAGTGGCACTGTGTCAGGTTTTCCAATGCATTAGTTTTACCTCACCAGTATTCCATATGCATCTGTCATCACAGGATGTGGTACAGTAGGCATATTTTATGCCACAGTACTGATGACTTAATTTCTCCCTATTCATGTTATGTATAGAAATTTTTTTCTCCCATTATTCTCCTTCCCTGTATTTGCATCTTGTTGCTGAGTGACTGTAACCTGTCTTTATAGTCCAAAAGGTGATCTGTCCACCACTGTTTTGTTGCTTGGCAATTGTTTAATGCATTGTATGCTTCTTGTTACAACTCTTTTGTTCCAAATTTTGTTTTTTAACTGAACTGTATTTGGTGTTGCTATCCCTGTTCTGATATTTGGTTCTTTTTGTGTGTTCTTGATGCAGGTGTGTATGGTGAATATGTTTCAGGGTGCTGTCTACTGGATTGGTGTCGGTGATATCAGTTCAAACAGTTCAGCTGACCTTGTGTGCCATATGACAGATCTGATGGAGAAATTAAGTCACCATCCTGAGGTTGATTTAGAGAGCCAGGTTCAGTCAAGTACAAGTATTAATGGAGCAAGGGAAAGTTTACGGCGATATTTTACAAGTCATTCTCTACGTGAAGGACTTCTTGTACTTGATGATGTTTCTTCTCCTGAAGTCATTGCAGCATTTGATATAGGATGCAAGATCTTAGTGACAACAAAAGATAGGAAGGTCATGAATAATGTTGAAGGAAGACATGATCTGGTTAAGGTATTGAGATGTCTTTATGCATTTTGATAAAGAAACAACTGCTGTATGTCACACATGAAATGCTATTACCTCATTTGACTTCTAAATTATTTGGTTGGTTCTGATGTAATTTATTTTTCTTAACCAGTAATAAATTTTATCAAGCAAATTGAATTTGGAATCACTTCAGTAGCCAGTAGTCTGTATGTGAAGGTTAAAATTTGTTGTCACCGGCTATTTTATTTTGATAAAATTTAAGGTGTCAAGGAAATAAGATTTTGAACCACATTTGTGTGTCAGGATTAGTAACACACAAAAATAGCTGCTGCGTATGTACCTAGTGGAGTAGAAAAATGTGAATAAGTGGTATATGAACCTGGTCAATGTCACAGTTCGATATTCCCATGTCATATAGTAAAAATATAGGGCACAACATTGACCATTTAAAATTTGGGATAGATATAATTGAAGGTTTGTTTTGAGTATTCCATGCCAAGTTGTCATGTTAATGACAGCAGCCTAAGGGTCTACAGACTGGCATTCTCCTACAAGAACACCTACAGAAAGGAATTCAAGCGGAGAAGGTTGAGTTTTCTGTGGCAAGCATGACAAAGGAGAGAGACTATATAGTGTTAAGAATTTGATGTTGCCCGGTGCATGGATGGTGTTTCAAGGCTTACCATACAATGAATAATTTGTGAAGTAACATAGAATGTGTATTTATAGCAGAGTTTAGAGGGAACTCATATTTTTATTTTATGTAAATTTAATAAAAAGCATGGACATTGTGTCAGTTCAAAATTCATGTAATTTGTACCCTTGCTTGAGGAAAATTTATATACACCGTATCCTACAGCCTGATGTTTAAATGCCCATGCTTTAAAGGATGAAGGAAAGCATTTTCTGTGGGCTGAGACTCTTATAAATAGGTAGTAAGAGAATCTTTACTTCCTTCACAGATTAGTGAGGGCTTTATGGAGCACGAGTCATTGTGTTTAATAGCAAAATGTGTTGGAGTTGAAGTGTCTCAGCTGCCTTCCCAAGCCAAGAACATTCATCGGTTATGTCAGGGTCTGACAATGGTGAGTAT
>NW_019059608.1:1602338-1619230 GCF_000696155.1 Zootermopsis nevadensis
TCTTCTGGGTTGTTGCACATTGTAGTCAGGTAGAAGTTAAACTTTTTAGAGGTGCTTGCTGCCTCTGAAGCATCAGTGAAGTTCTGCCAGACTACATGGTGCATTAACCTAAAAGAAGACAGCCATCTGTGTAATATGACATGTTAAAAAGGATTAGGGGAAAGCATTGGTGACAGACATATTGTCGATAACATTTATCATACTTAAGAAGGAAATGAGTAAGTAAAGAGTCTTAAAAATCTTTTAATATTTCATAAGACAATGCTCAAATAAATCATGGTAAGATAACTTATGTGAGAAAGTGAGCAAGGCACAGAAATTCTTTTGAAAGTATGATACTAGACGCTCTGCCTACGGAGAACAGGCTCTTAAAATTTATATGAGAATGTTATTAAAATTATATAAAAATGTTACTGTAACATTGTAAATCATTACAGACAGTTCTTGAATAATATGCCTTCTTTAGTATATGACATAAGTATTGAAATGCTGCTGACAGTTCTGTAATATAGCAGCCTGCTCTGTATAATATTAACAGTATGCAATTAAGAATTGTTTGATATGAAATTATTGAATAGCAGAAGTGAAATTGTTGCAGTTTAAAAAATTCAAAGACAGGACATTGATTAATATTACACTTCTTCTCTTGCCAGGTGAAAACTTAGTATGTACCGGGTCTTCAATTTATGCAGTAACGGCCATGCTTGCATTGCGTGCTCGGCCGGGTGCACTGTTGGTGTGGGAGAGAGAGAGCGTGTTCTTCCCGTGAGTCACAGGCAAATCAGTTTCATTGCGTCTCTCGTCGCGGATTGACGTTGATAATATGGTGTATAGTATTAAGCAACGTGTGTTCTTAGTTGAAACATATCCCAAATATTCATCCTGCGGAAGATGCCGCCGTAAATATTACAGACATTTTCCTGGTGAAAGTGTTCCTAGCAAGCCCATGATAGAGAGCTTAGTAAAAAAATTTCGTAGTACGGGATCAATTTTGGATAAAAAGAAGAACAGGAAACGACAATTCATTTCGGCAATATCCCAAGAAGAGCTTCGTCAAGTATTTAGAAATATGTTAACGAGATGTGAAGCTTGCCTGCAAGCACAAGGAAGTCACTTTGAACATCTTTTGTGATTTAAGGTAAGAATAGCAGAAGTGAAATTGTTGCAGTTTAAAAAATTAAAGGACAGGACATTGATTACTATTACATTTGTTCTCTTGCCAGGTGAATACTTAGTATGTAGTTCAATATTGAAAGGTGCTATATTGATGTATATAAACAGTAGTACAGTGTTAACAGTATGGTAAGTCCATTCTCTGTACTTTTATTGTCTTTTGTGCTCCATTTTCTTGTCTGTATGTGTTGTAATATTCTTATTAACTATACTAAATGAAAACTCACACTGATGACAAGAGATTTCAGTTATGGTAAGAAGTATAATACTTCTGCAATTCCGTATAGTCATTAACCAGTTTAATTGCTTATCTTCTATAAAAATATGTTAATATTTTAGGGGTTCCCATGGTGATTGCATTAATTGGAGCACAATTAGCAGAAAATAGAGATGATGTTCTGCGCAATTCTGGACGATGGGATTATTACCTTGATAAGCTAGTGAGGCGTGATTATGGGTATGTTAAACCTTTATTGTCACTAATCTAATTCTAGTTAATAACTCCAAAATGCATGTGAATTACTTTTCAGCGTATTTATTATGTCATGTTGAAGGATGTGTGTGTACAGTTGTGCTTCTTAGTATTACTGTATGTTGTATAATGTTTGTACACATTTGTTATTTAATTTTCAGTTTCTTTGTTAGGTGACAGTAAAATGCAGTTAAATTCCCAAGTGTGTATTAAGAGAGATCAAGCTGTCAACATTTATATTATTTTGACTAAAGTGGGTTCCCAAAATCATATCACATAATTTATTCTTCTTCTTATTCCTTGGCTCTACAACCCAGTTGTGGGTCTTCGCTACCTCCTTTCAGAGGTCTATTGATCTTTGAAGTGTGCATTTGTGAGTAGTGAGTGGCCAGCTTACTACCTCTGCACAGTTTCTATTCAATCCTGATTTGACTGCCAGAGCCATCTAGCAGTGAATCAGGAGAGACTTGGGTGAGAAATGGCCGCTGAATTTTCCTTACAAAACATCTTATTGATGCTCATAAGGTTCTTTTACATGCCGTAAATCTACGGTTTGGGATCGCTGGCTTTACTTCCCCTCCGATGGAAGTTGTGCTATGGATTTTTAATGCAAAAAAATGTTGAATTCCTGATAGATGTAACATACCACCATTAGAATCCTTTGAAGTTGTGTTGAAAATAAAAGTTTAATTTTATAGCAATTTCAAATCTTCATGTTTGTGTAATTTTCTGTTCCAGAAATTTAAATAAAAGTAGTGTTTCTCAAGAGAATGGCATAGCAGGTGCAATTGGACTTTGTATAGAAAACTTGCCAGAAGAAATGAAATGCTACTATCAGGACTTTGCTCTCTTTGTTGAGGATGTGAATATCAAACCAGAGGTTAAGTCATTATTCTTTAATGTATATACATTTGTTTATTGTCATTAACATGTAATTTTCAGGCTTTGCTTGTAGGACTGAATTTTGAACTTTTTTCCAGTGATTCAAAACCATTTTATATTTAAGTATATCAGGTGTGACAGAGACCATACAGATTTTCTTACTATGTTCTACTGCATTTCTTGTCATTAAGAGTTAAAATATGTATGAATAATTGCTGCTGCCTCTTGTTACAGTATTGTAGCTTATTTATTAACTACAATTTAAATTGCATTATAATAATTAAATCAATTTGAATTTTGGTTGTTTTGAATACAGTATACATTTTTTCCCAACTCTTAAAACACAAATTAGTGATCCATAAATATGGATTTATTTATGTTTGTTCATTTTATAAATTTACTTATTGCAGGTGCTGGGAACTCTTTGGTCACGAAATAAATATGAAGTAGAAGATATAATGAGTGAGTTTATTAAGAAATCGCTTGCAGTGTCCAAATGGAATGAGCTTTTAATATTTATGTATATGGGATACATGACTTACTTTTATACTACCTAAAACGTGATCTGTCAGATGAAGAAAAGAAGGTTTGTAATTACACTGGCACTTTTACATGTGTATTCTTAAATCTCTGAATTTGAATTGCTGTTTGAACTGAATAGCCGTGAATATGAGGAATAGACACATTGAAGGTAGGATTCAGCTCCACACCTTAATAAGCAGAAGGATTTTAAGGAAAAAAATATAACTTTACTGTATATATAATGTGGTTTTACTTTTTTTATTTATTTACATATTGCTTACTGGATTTAAATTCTGCATGCTACCCTATAATTCCAGGCATTTACTTAAGACTACAGAAACATTTTGCAATGCCTACACAAATAAAGTGGTATCATCACTCCCCTTTGGTTAATTGTGTGAAACTTGCAGGTGTTCAAGTTATGAACATAGTAAACTTATTACTCTTCGTGATAGCATGAAGTGTACAAGTGCATGAAAATGTTGCCACATGTATAGAGTGAAAAATACCAGAGACAACTATTCTTGAGTAACTGTACCCCCTCCCCTCAGTGTCTGTTCTTCCATCATATATGAAATGAGACTTACTACTACTACTACTACTACTACTATTACTACTATGGCATAACAGCCTAAAATCAAGCTAGAACTGTGACCTTGTTTATTCCTACCCATCACTTTCACACACAGAATCAACATAATTCACTGGGATGATACACTACAGACGTGTTTATAATTAATAATCTTCATTGATAGAAAGGGGATCTGGGGTAGCTGAGTCAGTATAGTGACTGATTATAGACTGGACAGCCAGGGTTTGATCCCCAACATGGACAAAGACCTCTGCATTCAGACTGGCTCTGGGACTCACCCAGCCTCCTGTCCAATGTGTACCGGGGTCCTTTCCTGAGGGCTACCAGAGCATGATACTGACTACCTGCCCCTATCTAGTGTCGAGATTAACAAGTGCCTACATGGTGTGTAGTGGGACATAAGAATGATAATAATACAAAAATAGAAGTTGCATATAAAAGTTGTAGCTGTGTTTGTGAACAAGCTCCATATCAACATTTGCAAATAAATATAAATGCTTATTTAAACATGGACTTTCATGCTTTTTCTCCAATTTCCTTTTTACTATTGATAATTATTTTCATAGCTATCATTCAACAATCAGTAATTAAATCAGTCGAAGCAGTATAATTTAAAATCAGTTTGTTATTAAGAAGGTAGATAATATTTCCATAAAACTAATTAATTACAGATGTATTATGGCCAGAGAACAATAATTTTAATTTGTTCATTAAATTTCTTCTATTCTACCTGAGCATTTGTGGGTATGTGATTGTATGTTGCAATTATATGATGTTTTTGCTTATTTTAGGACCTGCATAAGAAACTTCTGGAGTCTTACAGATCTATTTCTGGTGTAAACTTTTCAAATCTTCCAAATGACAACTACATCTACTCTTACATTGGCTACCATTTGCATGAAGCTCAGATGTGGTCTGAATTTCCAAAGCTGTACCTGGATCTTGAGTTTATTGGTGCTAAATTGAAAGTTACAGGTCCAGGAGATATTTTAGTGGATTTCAAGAAGTACAGTGCATTCATTGTTGGAGATGTAAGTAGAGAAATAGTTTGATCTTTGTGAGGTATATTGGGGAAGTATTTATCACAATACAGATATTTTCATCTAGGGTTGCTTGTGTTTGTCCCTAAAGTTTGGGACTGAAAAATGTAGTCCAACTGATATTACACAGTGATGATCCTGGCCACTATAAAAAATTGTTGCCTGCTGGCAGTAAGTTGAGAAAAGTTTGTAATAAATTCTGTGAAATATAAATTGAAGGGACATACTTTGTTTTGCACTTAAATGTATTTCATATCCATGTAAGCAATTAATATTATTATTTCAGTTGTGTACTTGATTACTTTTTATACTTGAAGTATTTTAGATCTCTTGTCAGATTTAACAAAGTTATTGTTATTTGTTGTTCCTTACCTGATCACTAGATCATTTGTAGATACAAAATCTTCAATGATTTAAGTCTAAAAGTCTGTATAGTTCTCTTATTGCCACCTAAAGCTATTCTGTCATGCTTATCTCTGCCACTGTGCAGCACCATTTCTCTACCTCAGCCACTTGGCTATTTTTATTGAATTATTTCTCTTATCATGGAGGCATATCATGCTTATTTTAAGTGTTCATTATTTTAGTGAAATATATTAAGTTGTCACACCCTTTAATGGAAATAGGAAAACAACACATCTCATCCTGATGTCTCAGACTGTCATCATTTACAGTTGACAGTGCGATTGTATTTAATTTGATGTTTTAATAAAGTTATGCAAATGTAAATTGGAAAGTGATGATTATAATAACAGCATTAAAATCCCTATATAGTCGACAGTATGATTGTTTATTGCACAGCTTGGATCATTATAAACCCTCTCGGCTCTTGTTTTACTATTGGAGGAACTTGGATAATTAAAGCATGTCAGTTTCCCTTTTCATTTGTATTTTAAGTTACAAATCAAAGAACTGGATGAGACAGTGTCATATTTGGTAGCTGGGAAAAACTGGTAACAAATTTAATAGATAAAGATGCTATCTTTCCAGGATGAACATCTCACATCGGTGCTACAAGACTTTGAACAGCGGCTTAGATTTACACGAGTACCAACATACAGATATTGTTCAGTGTGGATTGCAGGAACATAGAAATAGTCACGTTTACAAGAAAGCATTGAAGATAGCTAAGGAACGGACTAATTTAGTACTTAAAATCGCTGACTTGTTCCGTAGGTACGTTTGATATTAAAATTTTTGCTCTAACCACCTCTTTTTCCTACAAATTCAAGTTTCTTTGCGTGTGTGAAAGGGTTCCATGTCGAAGCAGGCAAGACTCTCCCCGCCATAAGCCGCTTCTAGCGGGGAGAGCTGCATAGTGGCTGATGAGCCGCTCGCACAGGTTCACCGCGGCTCTCGTCTGAAAGGGTCCAATGCGTTTCGCTGGGATTTCTATCTCTAGCAGTCACTTCAGCTCACGTGTGAAAGGGCTATGCCGGCCGGAGCTTCGGCTCATGGCAAAAGAAAATACATTTTATCTTGTTGTCTTGTAGCTTTCTTTCATGGATAACCATGCTTTTCAGTATTCAAGGTGGAAACTTAAAAGTAACAGCAAGAATCTGTCTTGCGTGGAATAGTAATTTAATTCTTCTTCTGCTGCATGGTTCTGTCAACTTGGCCATTTAGGTTGTGCTTGAGCTGACCACTTCTTTGAACTGTCCATTATAAGCAAATGTTCTGCCACTATTTATGCATGCCTACAAGTGCTACTCACATCCCATCCATAATTTGCTAAGCCTGCATACATGTGTGAGAATAAATGCACTGAATTGTACTGAACTTACAAAATAGAAATTGTGTATAAAGAAATACAGTCAAACCAACTTTTATATACATATGCTCTGTTAACAGGCTGGTTCTAAACACTATGATTGGAACACACATATAACAAATTGTTATTGTTATTTTTGTCTTTGTTTTTCAGAATGATAAATAATGTTGAGAAAGTCAACCCATGCCCTCTTCCTGTTTCATTCTTTGTCAAGTTAGGAACTTCACAGAGATGTATTCTTTCTTCTATGGTGCAACAGCCCGAAGTTGAGCCTTGACCTTCTTCCATGTGGGAGATTTCTGTGTTTTTGAAGTGTGTATTTATGAGTAGTGAGTGACAAGCCCACTGCCTCTGCACATTTCTACTCAATCCTGATTTTTCTGCTAGAGCCATCTAGTAGTGAATCAGGAGAGACTTGGGTGAGAAATTTCCGCTGAATTTTGCTTACGAAACATCTCGTTCATGCTCGTAAGGTTCTTTTACATGCTGTAAATCTATGACTAGGACCACCAGCTTTACTTCCCCTCCGAAGGAAGTTTGCTATGGATTTTTATCATCCTTGCTGGTTTTGAATCCGCAAATCTTGGGTCCAGTGGAGAGCATGCTAACCTCTAGTCCACCAAGGGCAACACAGAGATGTATTATTTCAAGCTTTATGTTCATGTATAAGAACTTTTGTTTAGCTGCAATAATTAGAGTTGAGTTGATTGCTTTGTAACTTAATGTGAAGGACAAGTATAGAAAATTGTCACCTCTCATTCACTCATCAAATAACATATTGAAACAAACTACATCAGTTTCTAAACATCTTTGTTGTAACGTGCAACCGAGATCACATTCCTGATACAGGTCTTCAGGTCATGAAGTCCGTTAACTGGTGTTCGGAGCACGTTGCTCTTGACATAACCCTACAGGAAAAAATCCAATGGTGTTATGTCTGGTGAACGTGGAGGCCAAGGCATTAGACCGTCTCTGGCGATCCATCAACATGCAATATGCATATCATCTCAAAGGATCAATGTAGATGGGTGGAAGAAAATGAAAATGGGTTTCCTTGTCATGCCAAAGGACATCATGTGATGGATATATTTCATTGGCACAATTTTGGAGGGTACAGCTTTTCTAACTTCAGTCCCCCAGTGGTCCATCAGTCTCTCCAGGCAGATGCTGGGGTGTTACCTTAAAACAAACTATTATCACTTCTTTCCAATCCACCATTTCCAGTCATCCTCTCATTTATAAGTAGTACAGTTATTTAGAGAAAGTGATAAATAAATGCTACTGTCTTTCTGGTTACAGGCATGATCAAGATAATATATCACAACCATACACTCTGTCATTGAAGGAAGAAGTGTTTGCAGCTTGTTTCACAGCAAAGAACAAAATCTTGGCTTCTAATGGCAATGGTACAATAAATGTAAGCTACACTGAGAATACTGTATATTCTTTACAGTTGCTTTTTTCTTCTTCAGATGTATTACAATGGTTACATAAAAGTATAAAGTACACCATTGAACCCTGCCCTGAAAAAAGTCTATTTCCCAGCATTACACAGTATTTTTCTCATTTATTGTAATGTCTTCCCTTTTATGCCTGGTACCCAAGTAGGCTGTTTTCATGAAATGTATCTTCTACACTCTTATTATTTACATGATAATTTCAAAAAGTTCAAGGACTGAAGCAAATGCATCAGTATTGTAGACAGGCACAACACACTACGGATGTTTAGACTAGTGGGTATGATAAGCCCCAAAGATGAGTTTAGTGCGTGGAAGGTTTAAAAGTGGGGAAATAGGTCAACTTGAACAGTGGGTTCAACATGAGATTTTGACAGAAGCTGGAAATAATTGGCATGTCATTGATTGTTTAGGTGGTTTACTGTGAACATTGTCCAAGGCCAAGGTGCTTGACTTATGTCACATATGATAGTTTTGAATCATTCACAGATGACCTGTACAGCAGGTGGCATGCAGTATTGCATAGTGTCCATGTCAGACAGGTGTAGGATGTTGTGCAGTCTCTTCTCAGACAGTAGGGAAAATTGCAGAGTAAATTAGAATCTTAGTAGTTGCCACTCATACTGAGTTAGGATCTGAAGATGCATTGCATCTGTCAACACATTTACCAAGAATACTAAAATAGGAACTATGTAATGATCGCATGGAATCAGTGATGAGCCCATCAGTGCAGCAGATAATGACTTGGACTTTCTCCAAAAGGAAATTAAACCCGATGTTTCCCTCATGATCGTAAAGGTAAAAATAATTATTTACATATAATTAATCAAAAACCACATGTTTGAGTAGGATTATTTGAAGGGGAAAGTGTGTTAAAAGTTATTTTCAACTGGTGGGGTATTATGCACTATGAGTTTATTTATGAGGTGCTGTGGTCAACAAGTAGGTGCTGAACCATTCACCTCTTCCTCCTCTGTCCTTAACCCTTAAAAGGGCATGGTGGTGCTTCATCCATCCACAGGAGGCAATTAATTTGAAGACTTTAAATGTGGGTGATCAGAAAGTGAATGCTTCAGCATAACAATGCACTGGCATATGGATCATTGCTTAAGCAGTGAGAGTTTGCCATGCATTATACCTCTTCATCTATGTTTCTCTTACAATTTGTAATTATCTCTTGTAAATGATAGGGCTTTGCCTTCAAGGATGCAGCAGGGGTTCAGGTAGCATTGAAGATCACATTTCAGAAAGTCACACATGGTATCTCAGAAATGTTTCACACATCTGTATTGACACTGGCTGAAGTGTTGAACTTCTGAAGGACAGCATTTTGAAGGCAACTGTTTGTAAGGGATTCTAAATACCATCAGATTTGATACATCGCTCCTGTACCTGAGTTTCTGAAGCTGCTGCATGTCTTGTTTGTCTGTTTGTGTACATAACTGACCCATATATTAAGTACAGTTATGTAGGCAGTAATTGATTAGTTCTAACAAAAGTTTTCTACATAATTTGTGACAGAAAATATTGTGTTTGTTTCTCCATGTACAATAATTGAAATGTCCATTTGATGTAACCCAAAAATGATTAGTTTCCCCTCTTATGTTGCTTGCTTCTTCCTGTTTTATAGCTGTGGGATAGAGAATTTGCTCATATCTCTACACTTTCCCAGGCCATAGACAAAGAATCCTGCGCCTGGAGTTGTCTCCAGATGGAACACTATTTTTGTCTTGCTCTGAAGATGCTACTGTAAAATTGTGGAAACTGGATGGTGCAATATGTAAGAACAAAGATCAAGAAGAATTTGATGAGCATGGTATGTTCTGACATCAAAATTAACATACTGAATGTTCTCAGAGTACTGAAGTAACCTGAGGACGAGGATGAAGCTGGTTCTTGAAACGTTGGTGTTTTCTCAATTCTGCCGCCTTACATGGCTGGTAGCCTGAGAAGAATTCACTAAATATTTAATTTTTGTCTAAAGTATATCAAACATTTAGTCTTCATAAGTTTGAATTTCTGTTCTTTTATCTCTGTACTCTGTGCCCTTGCCTCATTACTGTATTTTACAATTGGTTTGATCAGTATTTTGTACAATTTAAAATATTTTATACCAGGCTATAAGTGTGTCAGGTCAGTATATAAAGCTTCAGCCAAACTTGAATGCTAACCTTGCAAAGCTTGTGAATTCTGAGCTCAGACCAAAACATTGATCTTACGATATATCTTGAAGCCGTGAAACTGTTTAAAATTATGAGGATGAATGAGGACTGTATCCCAATGTTGGATGAGGGTGTGTGTTTTTACAGAAATTTTCTTCATTATGTTTTGAAAACAGAAGTTATAAAAAGTAAAATGAATAAAACAGTTTGACATTGTCTCAACATAAAGCATGTTAGTCATTCACTGTGAATATATCAGTTGAGAAATTGTCTTCACTGCTCATCTAGTTTGTCTCTTTCTTCATTTACAAGTGCAAAGGAACCAAATGTTTTTATAATGAAACTAAAAATAAAAAGTTGTCTTATTATAAATAGGTAAGTATATTCTGTTATTTGCTTTGAGGAACTGCGGAAAATAAATTTTAGTACTATAGTGAGTAAATGTTTGTATATCTTTTTGTAGCTACAGCTGCTCTGTTTTAAAATGCTGTAATAATAATTACAATTGTCATTTTCATTACAGGTTGTGCTCTGAAGACTCCATCTCCTCGTATAAGGCAGGACAGTTGGAGTAATATGTTTTGCAGTGATACTGGTGGTGACAGAAGTTACTTAACATTCAGTGGTCATCAGAGTGCCATACTGTATGCCACATTCTCCAGTGCTGGTGATGAGGTGGTGTCATGTTCTAGTGATGGCTGTGTTAAGGTATTCTTCTTCATAGCATGTCTAAATTATAGTATGTTCTTTGTTATTTTGCATACTCATTGATCTTGATGTTCTTTCTACAACAGGTGCAAATTTAGTATTGCAAAGTTTATCTACCTGCATACATTTCCTTGTTTATTGTTAAATATACAACATGAAAAGTGTTTCAAATAATTTTATGGTTTTAATGTGTCCTGTGATTTACAAGTTTGTCTTATACCAGTTTTTAAACAGTGATTTGTTTTTGAGCTAAATGAAAACTACTGATATCAATAAAATCACCAGATGTTAGAAAGATTGTGACAGTACAGTAGCACAATAGCGAATGATCCAGTAAGGAGAAAAGTATTAACCAGTGTTCTGATTCCATTTGTAAGTTCCAGTAAATTGGTTTGGCTGACAGAAATATATTTCAGTTAAACTTTTAAAAGTCAAGTAATGAATTGTGCAAGAAACTGCGCATTCTCATATCTTGTGTCCCAAATCCAGGGCGAAGTCATGCCTTAACAGGAATGGGTATGTACAGTCTGTAACATGGTACATGGTGAGGAATTTAAAGATATGAGTTTGGGGTAGCATCTAATGGCATGTATCAAATTTCTTCAGGATCTATCCAGCAGTTCTCGAGTAGAAACATGCAGACAGACATCAGCCCTGAGTTGGTTACTTCCTGCCATACCAGTCTGTAACTCTGTATTTTGCCCATGGAGTGTAATGTATTTTATATAATTATCAGAGTAAACAGAAGTTATTTCCTTAAATATTACTACTTTGAAAGTGATTTTAAATTATTTTTATGTTGCTTGGCTAATCTTTAACTTCTTCAGATTGCATTTTGTATGATATTTGGTTAAGCTGTAGCTTGTTCGAATTGTATAATAAAACCAACAGAGCTTATTAATTCAGATAATCTGTTCTTCTGAAATTTGTGGTTCATTGGTTGGTTGGTTCTGGTTAGGTGTGATTATGTTTAATAAATTTTTGTTATGTGTGTTAATTCTTTTTTCAGGTTTGGTACTGTGAGACTGGAATTGTAAGACTGACATTTCAAGTTCCTTCTCCAGGAAGATTTGCAAATAGCTGCATATTTTCTGATGATTGCTCATTGATATTATTTGGTGGTGACGATGAGTTCGTTTATGCTTATGACAATAATACTGGTCTTTCTGTAACAAGTTTCAAAACTTGTGGTTGTATCATTGCTCTTTTGAGTATTGCAGGTAAATATGCAGTCTGGATATTAAAAGCTGTCATGTTTGAATGGTTAGCATTATATCTTGGTTATGTGTTGCTTTGAGTACTGAAAGTTCAGGCATACTTTTTTATGTCATATGTGAAGAATGTTCATACTATTTTGTGCCTGTAAAAATCAAGAAATTTGTTTTAGGTGAATAGGACATGTAGCTTGCAGGGTTTTAGTTAGAAATGGTAAAGGGAAAAGCCCCCTTGGAAAACCTAGGCATAGATAGGTAGATAATATTAAATTGATTTTCTAGAAATAGGGTGGGAGTATGTGGATTGGATTCATCTGATTCAGGATAGAGATCAGTGGCAAGCTGTTGTGGACATGGTAAAGAAGTTGTAACCTATAGCTTTTGAATTACTGAATTCAGTGAAGTCTTCACAGGCAATCAGCCATGTCAGATGGCCATGTAAAACCAACATTTTGACAGCTGCCTCATTCCTTTTCATCATTTCCTTCCACATCCTTTCAGATTCACTGTCATAAGTAGCTGGTACTTAGGTCAGGTTGGTGTTGCAGTTCAAACACACTAAGTCTCACTCCAATCTACAGTGAATAATCATCTAGAGAATACAAAAACAAGGTCAAGGGAGTATGAATGCATTTAATTTTTTATTTTATTTTTGTACTAGTGGAAATGAAGGTAATTTCCATCCCCATATTCTGTAAAAATATTATGTGTGTGTTTTATTACAGATAATGAAATAGCTGTGGTAACAAATAATTCTGTTGGCCTTTTGAAGTGGGAAAGTGGAACTGAGCCGGACTCAATTATTAATGCTCAAGTTTTATGTAAGAACAGCTCACCTGATCTGACTCAAAGGAATAGAAAAGCTCTCTCTACATTAGAACAATCTGTAACAATGGACAATATCAAATATCAGGAATTTGGACATTCTACATGTACAAGTTATACATGTGCCGCTATGTCTCAGGACCTTCAGTTCATCATTGTGGGAGCTTCTGATTGCAGCATCAGTATCTGGAGTGTTGAAGAAGGCACACTGGTAAAGGACTATCAGAATCATAATGGGTGAGTTATCTTCCCATACTTTAAATATTGTGGTAGCATAACTGTATGATTCAACGTCATTGATACTAAAGCCCATCACTGAGCATGGCCATGATTAATTTTATTCACATAATCTATATAATTGTTTTTGAATTTGTTATCTTCTGAATTATAAATTAATAAAATTACATTTTAGTAGCTGGATTCTGCTTTCATTAGATAAAAGGGGGAGACAGGACAGAAAGTCTATCTCTTGGGCCCCCAGGTTTAGCTAACCTCAGACCTGGCTCAAGGACAGCATCAGCAGCACATCACAATCACAGGACATCAAAGCAGTACCACTCCTCCCAGCTAGCTGTACAGTAGTTTCATGAATATTTTAGACGGTTTTCAGTGTGTCAGTGTTGTATTATTTTATCTTTTTATTCTTTTACAATTTTTGGTATTGCCATATAAAGTCAACAGGTAATATCTGTCCTTTGGAAAGTGGTTGCATGTGCAAGTTAGTGTAGGTCTGAACATGACATTAATTGACAATCAAAACGTGTTCAAAGGTGACACCAGTAGCTACTTCAGTAATATAGTGCAGTAGTTGCTAGAAATTGTGTGAAAAGTAACTGAACATAGAACAGAATTATATTAAACACCAACAGGATGCTACATTAGAGAATTGAGTTCATATTAGATTTGTTATTGAATAATGGTTTTTCAGAATGCTAATTGGCATAAGGTAAAACACGGCCATTTAGTGACCTACAGTTCAGCAGAAATATGCATGACAAAAAATGACCTTAAAAATTTTAAAGACCCCCACTCGGCAAACCCTTGAGCGATATTCTCATGACCTCAACTTCACATGAGTGTGTCCATTCAGAGATCTACAGTTCGGCAGAAATAAGCATAAAGTGACCTTAAAATGACCCTGAAAATTTCGAAGGCCTCTATTCATCAAACGCTTGGGTTCATATTGTCTTAACCTTGACCTAACCATGACCACAAATTGATGTGAGTATGACCTTGTTTACATTAACTTGGAACACATTTTTAAAACTTGTCTAGTTTTTTGTGTGAGTAGATGTCCAGTTTCTGAGTTTTTTTGGTTTTGTTTTGGAAGAATTATTCTTATGGAAGTCCCTGGTACCAACATCAAAACATTCTTTATACAGTATTGTCTTTCTTTGTCTCTCTCTGCAGGCAGGTTAGGTGTTTGGACACATTCTGTGTAGGCAACTGCCAGCTGTTTCTCTCTGGTTTAGATGACAATACAATAAAAATATGGCTTATTGAACTAACAGAAACAGAACAAAAATCTAAACTGCAGCAAAACTTTGATGTACTCTGGGACAGAAATTCCTCAGATCCATGTATACATCTCCTAGCAGCTCCAGATAATAACAATAAAGTGCAGGTATAGTTCTGAATATTATTACATGGAATAGGTAAAAAGTGAAGAACACTTCGGATAGGAGTCGGTGATAATGAAGACTTTGGCAGAAGATACGGTACTTAAGATGAAGATGGTTGTCTTCGGGGTTGTTGCACAATGTAGTCTGGTAGAAGTTTACTGACGTTTCAGAGGTCCTTGCTGCCTCCATGCTCAGGGCAAAGCAGCAACCCAGAAGACAGCCATCTTCAGACTCACTGCCACAAAAACCTCAAATCTTAGGTACCATACTTACGAGGTGCGATCGGAAAGTTTCTAGACTGTGCCTATAAAAACCTGTACACTTATCTCAGGTATTAAATTCATCCATCACCCTCGAAGTAGTTCCCCAGGGAGTGAACACAACGATCCCAGCGCCGCTGCCAAGCCTGGAAGCATCTCTGGAAATCTTTCTTTGTCAGCCTGTCAAGCACCATCTGCGATTCTGCCTGAATCTCTTCTATCGTCTCAAATCTCCTTCCCTTTAGCTGAATTTTCATCTTTGGGAAGAGGAAGAAGTCACACGGAGCTTAGAAAGGAAGTTGGGGTCGGTTCTTGCAAGATCTTTGAGCTCCTGACAAACGAGAAGTCGATTCTGCTTCTGGTCCTCAGACAGGATGCGTCGCATGTGGAGTTCTTCCTTTAGAATCAGCTGACAGGTCCCATAGCCTATCCCAACAATGTCGCACAAGTCGTTATGGTACGACGTCGATCTTCGTGAATGGCCTGCCGAATCTTGGTAACATTTTCGGGCGTTGTGCTCGAAGATGGTCGTCCAGAACGCTCGTCATCATCGACAGGGGTTCGGCCATTTTTAAAACGTGAATGCCACACAAAAGTTTGCGGACTCCCCAAATGTTTGCTTTAGCATTTCATAGGTTTCCGTAGCGGTTTTGGCGAGTCTTTGGCAAAATTTGATTTGTTCATGAAAATCCGCCATTCCGAAATCGCAGGAGGGTCGGTGTAATGACCTACCAAAACGCCCGTAACTAAGAAACAAATGCTAATTCGATGATGCCGGCTGGCACACTGATTCACTATGAATGTAGGCCGCACCCCCTAGCGGCAGAAGCTCATACTACATCCGGTTTGCCCTCTATTGACACAGTCTTGAAACTTTCCGATCACACCTCGTACCTCCATATGGGTCGTACTTTTTATACCAGATGTTCTGACCAAAGAAATGTAATGCCACATACCTAGTTTAAACTGTTCTCACTCTTAAAATATTGTAAACATGACATTTTCTGTAGCATATTTTAATGTTGCTCCTTTAATTTAATATATGTGATGATGTTATGACTGTGGAAAATAATGTAGAAATTAAGAGGTCTAATGCAAAAGATATTGACAATGATGCAATTGGAAATAAAAAAGAGGCATTTTGATTGTGATGTGATCTTACATGAAATTTATGAAACCAAAAACATAAGTCATTTACAGAATTGAAGTAGCAAAATGTGCAAATGTTTGATAGAAAGAGTTTTATCTATGTGTGCTGTGACTTAGTTTACTACATATTTATTCTGATTTCAATTTATGGATATTTCAGATATGTCTCTGAAACATGAAGAACATTTGCCTTTAATATTAAAATTTATTGTATTTATTGTTTTGCCGTATTCTTCAGGTCCATCTCTCAGATATCTTGCAGTTTCTTACCATACTGCTGATATATTCTTTACTTTTTCAGTTGCTACAAGGAAGAAGTATTGTGACTGAAACTGACCCTGAAAAAGGGAAGGTCAAATCATGTAAGCTTTCTGATTGTGGTCAGTTTCTGCTGTATGGCTGCTGTGATGGATCAGTAAAGATGTTTGAAATCAAGAGCAAATCCACATCTGTCATAATTAAATTAAGTGGTGCTGTGCATTACCTTCAAGTCAGCAGTAATAGTTGTAGTAGTACCAATAGTCTCACTGTCATAGCTGGAGGTGAAGACAGCAGTTTAAAGGTATCTATTGTTACAACTGTTTTAATGTTGTCAAAACAAAGTAAAATAATGTTACAGTGAACATGCAAACTAACAATTTGCAGATGTGATATTCAAGATTTTCATGGCAGTGATGATTGATGATGATCTGAACTTTTTTGAGAAACATATTCTCTCCTTCATCAGTCCTGAACATCAACAAATTATAGATACAAGCTGCGGACTACACTAGATGTTGCTAACATACAGGAAACTACTTTGTCCATATTGTATGTACGTTAAATGATAGCTTACACAGCCGTAAGGCGTAAAAGATATATAGCAGTATTTGGTATGATGTATTCCTATCGGAAGTTAGATTTAAAAAGTATGTACTTCCATTTGGACTGCATGGTTGTGGAAGTAAGATTGGATGATTAAGAAATTGTGGCAAAGAAAATGTGTCCAAAATTACTTCTTGGAAAAGTTCTGGGTACAATATTGACATACTGGACTGTGAACC
>NW_019059608.1:1632207-1664730 GCF_000696155.1 Zootermopsis nevadensis
CCTATACATCTCTGATGTATACATTTATTTATTTATATTTATTCCACCCGAACATTGGCTGTGTTGGCTTAAAGTGTCTGATGAATCGCCAGGGTCCACATTATTCAAAATAAATAAATGCAGGTAGGCAAACCAAGCTGGAACATACACTTCATCAGCTGATGCACCACTCTTCATAGAATTTTGAATCTTCTTTCTTTCGCGCATAAACTGTAAGCGAATGCTGTGCATTTTCGCTTCGATGATGTTTCGTGGTGTTCCCATTTCTTTCGCGAAGCTGTTTTTTTATTCCGATTTTTATAATCAGCATGTTGCCAGTTCCATAGACATTGATTTCCATGGTATAATTCAATCAATTTTAAAACACGATCGTTCGACCACTGTACATTCATTGCTGGTCCTGCGACACGTCCACACTGCACGCAAGCTATTGCAACACTCGAGACGTCCTTTGATGTTCCTTCGTGTTGCCGCCTCTCAACCGATAACCGGGCACATGTATCGGCACATGATATTTGTTGCGGAACACACTGCGACTTGTCGAGGCACATCAAGCAACTTTGTGCCCTATTGCGTATAGGCCTTAAGGCTTCTCAGAGCATGTTTAAGGGAATTCGATGATGGAATTTGTCACCGTTGTGAACTGTCTAGTAACTTACATAAATGTTCAAGAAGCATACTTATGTGGAGTGTTATACAGGATTGCTTGTGGTTTTGGTGAAGTGTACATTTGTTTTAATGACCCTGTATTTGGCTTCAATTTTATTAATTTACTACATGGTTTAAATACATTGGTAATGACTGTCCATTTAAGATTTACATATAGCAATTCCACTTCCTTAGTTTGATAATTATTGCAACAGTATTTTTTTATTTATGGCATTCAGTTTTCACCCACCTGTTCACAGTGGTCACTTTTATGATGTATTAATACATTCATATTCATGGAAAATTGTATTAGTAATATTCATACTTTATATGGTGACATTCAGAAACTATGAAATCACTACATCTCTGTTAGGGAAAGGCAGATACCACTTTCCTGGAGGACAATAATCAGAGAAGTTTGTTATTCATTTTGATAATTCAAATTAATTGTATATGCACTTGTTTACAACTAAGTTGAGTATGTGTGTTACAGTCTGCATTATATTTGTTCAAACTTGGTACTGAGACTCATTAAAATCACAGATAATCAGGGCTTGTTTAATAAAAACGTGTTTGCTGGTACTGTAATGTTTTTAAAATTTAAACCCATTTTGGTGATACAATTAAATTCATTTACAAGATTCATGCTCACATTTGCTTGGTAGAGACTGGTATGCTGTTTACTGTGTTCATAGGAGGCAGCAGAGATTCAAGAGTTTTCTCAATTTAATAGCTTCAGTATCCTCATAAGAATTGCCTTTCTGCCAATTAAAATCATTTACATTAATTGTGTATATGAGTCTCTCCATACATTAAATTTTTGTAAAATTGGATGTGATGCTGTTTTGTGCTTTCACAAAACTTGACAGGGTCGAGACAGTAGTTAATGATCTCTTTTTAATGGTATTTTTTCTTCAATAAAGGTACTCCTGAATTTCAAGTTTTTATATCCTTCACAATAGTGGAGTAAGTATTATTGCAAGAATGTATAAAATCAACGCAATATTAATGTTTAGTAGTTAAAGTAACTTCCTGATTTCAGGTTTCTTGATTCTAATATTTTCCCGCATTTAGCATTCATTTCTTATGATCCCAGGCACAGCTCCATTTAATGTGAAATACATTGATGGCTGTCTTCTGGGTTGTAGTACTGTGTAGTCTGGCAGAAGTTCACCAATGTTTCATCATCAGGGTGATGAGTTCACTATGATGATGGAGGCAGCAGGGAACTCTGAACTGTTGGTGAACTTCTTCCAGACTACACAGTGCTACAACCCAGAAGACAGCTGCCTTCAGACTCACCACTGGAAACCTCAAACCCAGCTATGTAATACATTGTTTTCCCCGGTTTAGTGTTTCTCGATTAAAGTATTACCCCAATTTGTAATCAAAGGAGTCGTCATTGTTTCATTTTGATACAACTCCCATTTAAGCTTTTTTGATTTAAGGTACAAAATGGTTGTTCCCTAGGTAAACCTTAAATGGGGGTTTTGTTGTTACTGTCTCTTCTAACTTTCACACAGTTCACTGAGGATTTACCTCTAGTGTGTAAAATAAAAGCATAACTTTAAGCAAATCATCTACTAGTTGTATGGACACAATTTAATATTCGCTTATGTGGTCCAAACCCCTGATTTGCAGGAAACTGAACCCAAACTTCGTTGGCCTTCTAAGAACAGCTTAAAATGTACATGACTTGAAACATGGATGTTTTAAAAAAAGATAAGCAGCTGTTGCTTGAAATATTTTGTATGTTGAATACTTAACAAAATACAAAGAAAATGTTGGTGACAATTTTGTTTTGCTATCTATATAACTGTTTGCTCTATTGTAATAGTTTTGTATCTGCAATAATGATGACCATCAAGGCCAGTGAAATTGAAAGTTGCAAGGAATGTATTTTGACAATATGTGTACTCTAAAATGGAGCAATTGAAAAGTGCTGTATTAGCTGATCGCCGAAAAGTGGGGCCCTACTGTATACCACATACATATCAGACAATGGATAATGTCTGACATAATATTGGTATAATGAATGAACCATTGTTATGGATCAGCCTGTGCCTTACTGGTTAATTACTCTTGGTTAGCAGTTGCCCACATTTTGAGACGATACCTTCCGTGTATGACTGAAGCTTTCACGGCAACTAAGAATAATGAATTCTTCTTGGGCTTCCAACAGTGTAAGGTTTTTTCTCCATTAAACCAACTTACAAGGCTGGTAGTCTGAGAAGAATTCATTAAACTTTCCTTATTAATTTTTATGTACACTGACTTGTACATTTTTCTTCAAAGCTGTTCTGCAATTCTAGCAAAATGATATAGAAAAACTATGGGAATCAATTTAGGCTGTAGCTCAGCTTTCCTTGTGATCAAAAATTGTTATAATGTGGAAAGGTTGAGAATTTCTTTTCTTTGAAAATGTGGTAGGAGTGATGAAGTACCTACTGAAAAAACAATTTTCTTAATGTCTGTGTATAAGCCAGCAGCTGAAAAATATACATTTTAGTTGTACAGAACAAATTATAAGTAGTCGCTTCTTAAAGAAACCTGGAAGAATTTTAACAAAAGGTGAGTTATTTATTAGAGGAACATCTGAATGATAATTTTTGAAGTAGGAAGAATTTATGTAGTTTGTATTAACTATATGGAACATGGTCCATGAAAAGCTGATAGTCATTCAGCCAGTGTGAAAATTACCTACCTTTTATGAAATATGAAAGTTCATTATGTGTTCACACAATCCCGCCACTGGACCGTTCAGAGCCAGTTAAATTCAGTCCACACTCTCACATCCTATATCATTAAGATAATTTTTAATATTATTACTAAGTCTCTTGGAGTCTTCTGATCAGAACTGAGTATTACTACCAATGAGTTTTCACTCTATGCCCTACCTCATCCCTGTTTTATTTATTGTACTGTAGGCATTGTACAAATATGACTTAACACACTCTGCTTAACTTTGTATGTATTGTAACAATTTACTTCCCACCTCTTTTTATGTTGAGTGTTGTTGTATTCTCTCTTTGATGTAGATTTTAAGCATGACTGAATAAGATCTATGCTCGCAGAAGTATAAGTTGACTAATTCTGAACTTATCAAAGTCGGAACTGTAATATGGCAGTTCTTGTAGTATAAAAATAAATAGAATGCTATAAGACTAACATTATCTTGCATTCAAATGTAATAATGAACATCACTGTTTCATAGATCATTAATAATAGAAATTGGTCCAAAGATCATTTTTTGGTGGAAAGGTATTATACTTTAATGTAGATGAAGTCATGAACATTTCCTTATTTACCATTTATGCTGTGTTAAAATATCAACAGAATTGGCACAATTTGGGTAATTCAGTTAACTATAGGGTATACACACACACATTACAATGGTAATGATTTTGTTTTTAAGACTGCTTGAATTCACATTTCCAAGAACCAAATATTGTAAGCTTGGTGTAATTAAAGTTTGTCCATGTATGCCTTCTGTTAATTTTCAGTGGTTCGGAAACTACATAACTCAATTCCACTGACAAATGTTCTTTTTTCTGTTAATGTTTGAAGTATGGAAGTTAAGATTTATCTTCTCTGTCAGGTGTGTTAAGAATTTCACTGATATTGTCAGTATTATTATTATTTATTTTGTGTAGAACTGCTTTTCAATGTATTTTGTAGAGTGAGTTTGAAACAGGCTCTCTCCAGACTTCGTGAGGCATTGCTTGTAGGAAGATGGCTGGTAGAAGTTCATCAGTATTTCAGAGGTTCTTGCTACCAGCCATGTCTGTTGCGTACTTAATCACACTGTTACAACAATTACCTTGGATCACATTGTTGCATGGTTGCACCTTTGACATCACTTGTGAGGTGGCATAAAGAAAACTTTTGGAATTTTAGTGTGCTCCAAAGAGAGCACCCTTCCAAACCAGTTTTTTCAGCAAATATGGTGGTATGTTTATTAACTATTCAATTAAAATTATGTAAACATTTAACATATGTGACAGGCAAACTATTTTTTTCATAATGCAGAATGATAGTTTTACAAAAATGTATGTGAAAGGCACAACACACATTGGCAGAGCACAGACTGAGAAACCCTGAAATAAATTATTTAATTATATGAGTTTGATTAGTATGCTTAGAGTGAGCAACTCAGTGTTTTGTTGAGAAAACAATGCTGAGAACAAAGTGATTGTTTTGCCGGCAACTAGTCTTTATCTCAATCATAATGATAAATGAGTCTTTATCAGAGTAGGTAGAGAGTAGGCAGGTTTTGCATGATCCACATTTGTTTTTCTGTCTTCAATCTATCACAGTGCCAATTTATCCATCATGCATCCACATGGACTGCTCTGGATGGAAACCCAGGCTTCTATTGTGAGACGACAACAACTTACAAACCGATCTATGACAGCCGAATGTTTATATAGGTAAAAAGTTATACAAAAAGTATAGTTCTGTTATAGATTTACAAACACATTTGCAAATATAAATGTGCTCCGAATCAAATGCCCTCGTATGATTGCGCATGAGCAATTAGTGACAGACATGTAGTGCTATCTATGTAGGATTAGTAGGCATATAATTTAGGTATTGCTAACCGTTGCTACAAGGTGGCATGTCGAACCATGAGAATAAAATATATTGGGATTGACATTGTTTAAAACTTAATTAAAGCAGACGTTTTACGAGTTTGAAGTAGTTGTTTGTACACAATATATATTGTTTAGTTCGAACATAAATCTGTCTACATAACACAGCTTCCATTTAGCCGTGACTATTCTATAGCTGGTCTTTGACGGCAAGCAATTTCGATGTATCAAGAAAGCCGTGGCGCAAATATAAATTTGAATTTTTGGAAATTTTTATCAACAACCTGGAAAATTCGTTCTCAACAATACAAATGTAATTTTCAGAATATAGGTACCTGCAGCGATTGGGGGTACGTTTTGTGAAAGAATGTATTATTTATTACTGAAGCGATTGCACTAATTGTTTTATAATACGAGTTCAATGACATTGACAGATTTTTGTGAAGTGCGTTGCTCAGAATATGCCATTAAATAAAAATGATAATAAGTATTAAATTTGTTATCATGTAAAAGTTTCGTGCTCGCTGAAGAACTTTTATAATTCTATGGCTGTAAAATTTGAAAACCTTGTCAAATTTACAGAGGTTAGAATAATATTGGAAGAACATATTGTTAACCTCTGTCACTTGAAAGAAAGGTAAATGGTAGGGTCTTGTGAAAGTTGCCTTGAACTGTTGGAATAATTGTAGCTAATCTGTCAATTTTATGTCTTATTAACAAAATGGCAGTTCCACTTCTGTTTCTTGTTTAACATATGTTAATGACCTGTTCTACATCTTTGGCTGAGGCCTGTGAAGGATCTATGGAATGTTAATAAATTATATTATGTTCTATTTAATGATTGTAAGGTATTTGTAAAATTACTGTAAATGAAGTATTTGAACTACTTAATAGAGAGGAAATCAACCAAATAAGATTAAACTTGGTGTCTTGCAGGTCTTTTGAACAATGGCCAGTCCTAGCCGAGAGAGAAGAGATAATCATAGTCCTGAGGAACAGCCTGATAGGTAAAGCGATTTTTCTTCTTTTCATTTCTTGAGGTACACTTACACTAGAGCACTTAATCGCATGACACAGCTTACGGTACCATTAACTCTCAGTATAAACCCATAATTTTTGTAGATGATACTAATACTATTATTTCACATCTATAAATTGACTGTTTCCATATTTACACGAATGATGTCTGCAAGTTTGAACAATAAATTTACATTACATTTTGACAAAACAAATGTCTTGAAATTTTGTATCGCCAACAAAAATCGATAATCTAAGTATGGGGTATGTAGATAAAGCAATTGAAGAAGTAGAAACAACTAAATTTGTTGGCCTACAAATGGACAATAACTTGCACTAGAAAACATATATTCAATATATTATCCGTAAAGTAAGCTCAGCACGTTTTGTTATGAGGACTGTCACATCATTCATGATAACAGAAACTTTGAAATTAGTCCAGTTTGCTGACTTCCATTTGAATGTGTCAAATTCACATGGAATTGTTTTCTGAGGAAACTCAGCATACAGCAAAAAAGTATCTTACATTCAAAATAAAATCATTAAAATAATGGCAACTACTAAAAGAAGAGCCTTATGTAGGGTACTGTTTGAGAAATGTAATATTCTTCCACTAGCCAGCAAGTTCTTGCTATCATTATTATTTATAGTAGACAACATAGAAAAAATGTCAAGCAAACTCAGATATCCACAATATAAATTCAAGATACAGATATAACCTTCATATGCCAAATGCTTACCTCAGTAAAATTAAAAAAAGGAGTGTACTATACTGGAATTAAGCTATTTAATAATCTCCCTCCCACTACAAAAGTCTGACTCACAATACAAGAAGTTGAAGCCAGCACTGAAAGAATATCTCCTATATCACTCCTTCTGCTCCAGAAGAATTTACCTCAACCAAGAATTCTCAGCTGTTATAAATACATTTAAACAATAGTGGGTATGCTTTCTCATATAATTTTTTTCTTTGTGGTAATAGTGTAGTTGACTGTAAATGACTGTCATGTCTTTGTAATTTATATTTGTATCAAGAACCAGGTATTCTTGCTATGACATGTTCTGCATCCTTGGCATGGTCCTATGATGGTTCTTTGGGATGTAAATAAATTCTTTTCTTTAAGCTCAGTCAATATAGTGACTGACTACAAACTAGATGGCCAAGGTTTTATCCCTGACAGGGGTAGAAGATTTTTCCTGTAGCCTTTGTGCCTAGACTGGCTCTGTGACCCACCCAGCCTCCTATCCAGTGGGTACTGGGGTCTCTTTTTCCTGGGGCTAAAGCGTGGCCAGCTGACCACTTACCATCTCTTTGAATTTATGCAAAACTTAAGTAATAATCACTGATTTAGGTAATCAGATAGTAAACTATTCTGTCAAATAAGTCATACACTTGCCACCCTCAGCTTGTTGCAAAAGGGAAGTAAGAAGACGCCAGCTGAGTTGCTGAATGGTCAGTGGAAATTGCTGATTCAATGCAAACATTTTAAATATTTTAGACCAATTGCAAAAGAATACTGTTTTAGTAAACAATTAAGGGACACCATTTACCTATTACATATAGCAAGGATCAGTAGAAATGATCCCTACCATCTTCAAGTTAAATGCTGCCACTACACTGAAGTTAGGAGGGAAGTAGAAATAGATTTGGCTTTATTGTTAAATGTCGAATATTAAAGGTGTAACAATTTTACAAAAACATTACTTTCTAAATCCTTATTTTGTTCTTAGTTAAAAATGGCAAATAAATATTTTTGTGTTCCATAATTATAAAATGTGGTCTGAAGTAACATTTGAAGTTAAGATTCTGCATTGTGATGTTTCAGTATTTGTGCACAAGATTCTGAGAATTAGGACGTTTCGGATATTGAATAGAAGCTCTGTATTGATTTGTTTTCTTCAACCAAAGAAAAAAAATTCCCATGCCGGGAATCGAACCCGGGCCTCCTGGGTGAAAGCCAGGTATCCTAGCCACTAGACCACATGGGATGAGATAAAGGAGGGAATTTAATTCATGGTTTACCATTTTTTGAGAAACCCTGATAATATTTTGTTTGCACAACATGAAGTATTAAATAATTAGTAAAGAATTATGAGACAGTGCAAAGTACTACATGCATAATCGTGTATATTATCTCAGAAGGCCCAAAAACCGTTAATAGGAAATGATCACTAAGCAACAAACCAAGGTACTAACAACGCATGTCTTATTGATAGAAGATTGCAAATAATCTTTTCGTCCCGCAAACAAAGGAGTGTGCGTGCGTGTGTTTATTTTTGTTCGCGCTCCCGTATGCAAAATTACTTTTGCAAATTGTTGGAATCCACGTGGAGTCTGACTTGTGTTTTAGAAGTTGGTGATTTTTGGATAATGAAGAAGGGGGCTTCGGAATAGAATGAAATGGACAGATACAGTACAGATTATTGCGACTTTCGCCCCTCTTACAAAGTAAAAACTTTGTGAATGTTTGATACATGTTCAACTTTGATTCGAATCCCGCGTTAAGCTGAAGTTCTGTCTTCAGTCTTATTGTATATCTCTAAGGTACTGGAATCGAAAGAGTACATATCATGTGAAAAGGGTACTCACAATCCGGTATGGTCTAGTGTTTAGGATACCTGGCTCTTACCCAGGAGGCTCGGGTTTGATTCCCGGTACCGGAAAGTTTATTTTCCGGTGTGTATTGTTGCTTGTTTATGTGAAATTTGCTTTGGTGTTTCGGCCCGTGTTTAATTTGGTGCCATCAAAACTTTATTTTCATTTTTGTATCGTGGCAAATTTGTATAATGCAATATTTTATCGTTCACTTCAGTTTTAAGAAACTATGCCCGAATCTGATTACTTTGGCTAAATCACGGATTCTGGTAGTGCGGAAGGTTCCATTAATTCGTGATGGTTGTTTGGCTACCTGTTTTGTTTTGGTGCGGAGTCTGTTATAATGTACGTAGCATTTATCCCCTTTCAATTTCAGTTTGTTTTGCTTAGATAGCATGCTATAATAGTGCTGTGTTAGCCTTTCCTTCGTATAATCAGCAGCGAGGCTTAATCAGAAACAGGCAGGCTCCGGCAGCATTGGGATGTCTTGTTATCATCCACAGCAGAATGCCCCTTTTCAGTCCTCTACTCTAAAAGATAAAGGCAGTTGCCAGATTGAGTAGCGTGAGGTTATGGTGCTCTCAAGTTATCTGTGGCAGTACGATTGCAGTTAGGAGGTATATCTTCGTGATTTTATTGTATGAAAGTGTATGAATGAGTATTACTTGTGACAGAAACGAAAGCATTTCCCTCTGTTCTGAAGAATATTCACTGATGCGGTGAAGACGAGAGGACATGAGCAGTTGTATAACTTGACGAACCAGATTATAGTGTTATTTAAGGAAGAGAAAAGTCGCCAGAATTTGTAATTTAACACCTTATTTAGAAAAATTCAAGGCAGTATCTTGCGGAAATTGTCAAATTCATCGCCACACAAATGGCGATTTCATAGTGTTAGTGATAATAAACTCATTTCTTCGGCATGTGAGAATCATGGAGGAAGTAGATTTACTACCACGAATATCAATGCGTTGTAATACCATAGTACCCGAGGCTAAGTTAATGTAGTACTCGTGAACGCCAGTGTGATGTGGTAGCGTGGCCGAGCGGTCTAAGGCGCTGGTTTAAGGCACCAGTCTCTTCGGGGGCGTGGGTTCGAATCCCACCGCTGCCAGCTTTTTTTTTTATTATTATTATTATATTTGTGTCAGTGAAATTACAGCAGTGGAAAATAAAGTAATAATAGTTTGGTTGCAAGGTAGAAACTGCATGTTTTTTTTATTAGTTTTGTGGAAAATACTTTAGATTTTTTATGGAAGCACACATGATTTTACAATGAAATTAGTTTAACTACTTTATTAAGAACATTCGGTAGGATATTGAAATTGAATTTATAATTTTATTTTGATGTGTTATTGTAGAATTTTTGTTTCTCAGTATTGTGCTGTGCATGTGGTTGAATATGTAATAGCATTAGAACAATTTTTGACTACAGTTTAATTTATATTGCTTGAAGTACATGTGTTTAAGAACAATTCTCATCCTCTGATTCTGTGTTGTGTTTTTTTTAAACTCTGTATATTAAATGACTTTCTGATGGTATGAAATTGCAGTCACTCTGATCATGGAATGGCCACTTCCAGGAATGGAGGAAGTGAATACAGTTTAACAAGTCTTGCAGGCCATGATGAATGTTTCTGTTCACTACATCATGCTGAGACCAGTCTTAACAGAATGGAAGCATATTTGGTCAATAATCAACTTACAGACGTTACTTTAATTGCAGGTATATCCTTATTGTTCATTATGCAGGTAACATCTAATAACCCTTGACTTTTAGAAGTGAAGAAAGTAAGGCAAGAATTACCAACTTGAAACAGAATTACATATAAATGTAAACAGTGTCAAGGTAGTGTAGTATTTTGCAATAACATGAGTCTGTGACTGTCCAGTTCATAAGTCATGGTGATGATTAGACTACATGATGCTACAACCCAGAGGACAGCCATCTCTATGCTATTTATATTTTACTTTCTCTTTATGTAAAGAACGTTTTATGGTAATAAACAATTTAACTTTCAGAGTTTTAATGTATGTGTGGGTTTACATACAAAAATAGTATGTTTTCAGAAGTGGCTTTCATGGTTTTGGTAACTTTTATTTATTTACAGAGAAGCTAGTCCTAAGTAGTAAGGCATAGGCTCAGTGTTAACTGGGATAGTATCTTAAAATATGCCACAATTATCTCCTAAATGTTTACCATCTTTCACTGTTATTTGGTGCTGTATAATCCCTGCAGTTACAACAACAGTGAATAGCTTAAGAATCAATCAACAGCGCATATGAAAATGTTAGTATGTATATTATGTTTTTCATAATTTTCTCATTATCTTATATTGCCTTTTACTGTCATTCTGTATCAATATATGTACTAACCTTTGTCTTATGGAAATAGAGGATATAAATCCATGTACTATAGGGCTGCTGGCAGACTTGACTCCAGGATTAACAGTTTAGCTATAAGCTGCTGTGACATACAGCCAGGTGGGCTTTGCATGATCAACGATGCATGATGTAAAGGTTAATAACATGCCTGCAGTCATTATATTTTTCTTTAGTTCTACTAGGGCTCATTTCAGCAGTAAATACTCGGTTATCTTCAATGATCTTTATCATCTCTTTAGCTACTTATTGCTCATTAAAATGTCTTTAATTTGTTTAATCAAAATTAATTACCAAGTGTGTTGGTGAAGAAAATGTCTTTAGTTTCTTCAAATATCTGTGTTAGATGTTTAACACCTTGAGAATTTATTTCTGATTATTTATAACTGTTAGTATAAAAGCTGACTCATAAAAATCCCTTATCCTACCTATTACTAATCTTTGGATACCATATTTACAGGTTCTCGTCATATTCCTGCACATCGTCTTGTCCTAAGTGCTGGTTCAGAATATTTTGCTGCTATGTTCACAAGCGATCTTCGTGAAGCAACACAAAGTGAGGTGGTTCTCCAAGATGTGGATGGGGATGCACTTTGGATGCTTGTCCATTATTGTTATACTGGTATAAATTTGTGTGCTTACTGTCATCAAATATGATATTATAAGGATTTCATGGTAGAATGCATAAAACCTATTACCCTATTCAACAGACTTCAGTCTGCGTAGGTGGGATTAAAGTTTAGCTCTTGACAGTAAGTGAAAATGCTAATATGGTGTGATCAAAAAATCATGAAGCCCATGTTCAAATATTTATTGATAGTTGCAATTCAATAGTTTTGATTAGATTATTAAATATACATTACTGCTGTGACTATACAAGAGCCCACACAGCCACTTCATATTGTAATTTTAACGGTGGTAGACACAAAAAAATTAACATTTGAAATGGCTATTCTGAAAGGGCTCAATGTTTCCTATTTCTTATATCATTGTTTATGTTTTGTACGGGTTGATAATTTCATTATTTAACAAACATAAATACATTTGCAAAAATGATACATATAGAAAGTAATGATGACTTGTGTGCTGTATCTTCATACAGGTCGCATTGAGCTGCGAGAGGATACAGTGGAAACTCTCTTGAGTACTGCCTGCCTTCTTCAGCTCACTGCAGTTGTGGATGCGTGTTGTTCATTCCTTATGAAGCAACTCCATCCTTCAAATTGTATTGGTATACGGCTTTTTGCTGACACTCAAGGCTGTATGGATCTGCTCAAAGTTGCACATAATTTTACAACTGTAAGGACTGTTGCTAAATATTCTCTTTCAAGTTTTGAGTGTAAGATATTTGGGTTACAATAATACTGGATTGAAAAGGTGCTGATTTTGGGTTACATCATTCTTTTTTGGCAAACACAAGTAATAACAGCAATTAAATAAAGTAAAAGCCCTTAAATATTATTTTTCTGTATAGGATTTGAGGTTTTCACAGCAGTGAGTCTGTAAATGGCTGTTTTCTGGGTTGCGCCATGTAGTCTGGTAGAAGTTTACTGACATTTTAGAGGTCCATGCTGCCCTGATGATGGAAGCAGCAAGGACGTCTGAAACATCGGCAAACATCTCCCAGGCTACATGGTGCAACAACCCAGAAGACAACAATCTTCAGAGTCACTGTCATGAGAACCTTAAATCCTGCAATGAGTTTATGTTTTAACTTCATGCATTTTACTGCAGTTGAAATATGACTCTTTCCAGTCATGTACTGCATGTACATTATTTTATATGGTACCCTCGTGTTACTTGTAGCAGGAAAGATAAAACACAAAAAATGCAATTTTATATATTTATCTGCCCGCTATTGAATCTTTTTAAATATGTTATTTATTTTAATTTCATCTCTCAGGAACATTTTATGGAGGTTATTCCAAACCAAGAGTTCCTCATGTTACCAGCAGATGAAGTTGCCAAGCTTTTGGCATCTGATGATCTCAATGTGCCTTCAGAAGAGGAAATATTTCATGTAAGTCAAAAGAGAGTTTGATGTTATGCAAGTAAAGTTTTGGTAAGAAAAAAGACTCTCTGACATTAGTGAAGAAGTGATGAGATAATTACAATACTTACTGAAGTACAGTGTGTCTGCTGACAAAGTTGTTGACAACTGTCAGTTTCCTGCTCTCAACAAGAATTGCATGACTGTACCAGGTGTTTCAAGATTTTCTCAATTTTTCATGTATCACTCCATAAACGCAATAAGTTTGACTTACCTTTGTGATATAAGACGTGCTGAAAATGATACTAGACAGACACATACTCTCCATACCATTATTTTCAGCTGGAAATGCCAATGCACCACAGTGTTTACGTACTTGATATGGTACACCTATTATAAAATCTAATTTTCATTGAACACAGTTTCTCCAAATTTTCTGCATCACTGAGTAGTTCACCAGTGTTCTTTCTGATCTTGATACATATTCTTGTATTGTAAACAACCTTTTACATATTATGAATTTCATTCATATTTGCTGCACATTGTAATTCTAACAAAGCCTCATGATTTTGTTCACAGTCACATCACTAACTCTTGCACTGTTTTTATCATCTTTCTTCTATCACATTTGTAATTAATGTGCACTCATTGCTTTTATAATCAGTTATGTTGTTATTATGTTGTTGGTAGAGCCATTTTTACCACATTCTTATGCAACATGACTACATTTTTGTTGTGTAAATAGATATATGTTGAAATATCATTTCTTTCCTTTCTACTTAAGTATAACATTTAAAGGAATTACCAGTTTTTCTTGGAGACTATGTAACAAAATCGTATTTCAGATGTGACTGTTTTTTACTGCCTGATTGCAATGTAACATAATGTGTTTTTCTCAGGCTTTAATGGTGTGGGTGAAAAGTGATGTTGCTTCTAGAAAAAAGGATGTTAGCCGACTGCTCAGTCTAGTCAAGCTTCCTCTTCTTATGCCGTCGGTAAGATAACATTGGTTCCCAAATCCACAATTAAAATACAAAAATATTTTACACATTCAATGTTAAAAAATAATTAAGACATCAGTACTCGCCCAGTGGGAAAGGTGGGCCTGAATATTTGAAACTAGGTGACTTCCTAGGTTGGGTAATTGATACAGTAACTCATAAGCCACTTTCAAGCTGACAGCAATTACAGTACTTTGATGTAATTTCTGTCATTGCTGGAAAAGTTTCTCACACGGGTATATTTTGCCAGAAAGGAATAAATAAAACATCAGTGGTTGGTTTTGAGAGTTTCACCTATTTGTTTTGGATACAAATTCAAAAATAAAGAAGGTGCAAAACTTCAAGATTAATGTATGTGATGTAACACAGTGAAGTTCCATTAGGGATTCCTGGGTTTTTGTAGAAAGATGACATATCTCTCACCACTTTGGTATGTGCCATCTAGTTTGGGAACCACTATTCTTATGATATGGGTTGTGACATTTTTATTCAGTTAATGGTTGTTGATGCCTTATATCTGGTTTTGAATCTTATATTTGTCAGCATGGAATACAAAGTATGTTTATTTTGAGAATTATGATGCTTGATATTTAATTTGTTAACAAGAAGTAAGTTTTTGAAGTTTGGTGTTTGAAAGTAATTAGATTTTCCTAGATACTCCTGAAATTTTCATGCTCTATTTTTGTATACATATTAATAAGTCGTTTGATTAATCTGTTTTTCTTGGCCCAGTTTATTGCTGATTACATAGAAACAAACCCTCTATTTCGAGAGGACCGTGTTTGTCAAGACCTTATTATGGAAGCCTTGAAGTATCATTTGCTCCCTGAACGCCGTCCAATGCTCCAGTCACCTCGCACTCGTCCAAGGAAGTCCACAGTGGGGGACTTATATGCTGTTGGGGGAATGGATGCAAACAAAGGTAGGTTAACATAATAAGTCTCAGGTTTTTCAAGCATGGAGTGCTTTAATTTGTGCATTAATTCATATGCATTGCTAAGCATATATTGTCTCCTAGATCAGGTATAATATATGTCTCTGCAGAAATGCTGTTTGTGTATGTGTGTTCTCTCTCTCCCTCCCCTCTCCCCACGCCCTCTTCCCAGGACTATGGGTCAGACTTTAACTCTAGGGTTTAATGATGTAATGATTTACTGTGTATATGCTGTGCTGAATGGACAATACATTTTTAATCATCAATGAGAACAGCTGGCCTGTATGCAAAAATTAAACCTAAGAATTTCCAAATAAGGAACAGGAGTTCTCATCTCTAGTCATGACACTCACTTATATATTTGTTATTATGTTCATATTCTCACTTTATAGTCAGGTTTTTTATTGCTACTTTACAACTAGTAATTATTTAGGTTGAAAGAATTAAATTGGTTTTGTACAGTGAATATATGGAGTATTTGGTGTTGGCACATTTTTAAATTTTTCTTTGTAACTTTGTCTTGTGGTTTCGCTGTCATAACATAATATGTTTTTTCAGTTTGCTGAATGATGAACTAACTGCCCTTCCTCTCATATCTTTATGGTTGAAGGCTGTCAAAATAATTGATGTTTTATATATTTAAGTAATTCTAAATGTAAACAAATAATGTGAGCTTTATTTGTTTGTTTTAATTGGATGTATCATTTAGATTGAGTTCTTCAAGAACTTAGGTCTGAAGTTCAAGCCTAATCACATTTTTCAATTTTCAATGAACTTTTAGCATCATTTGCTGAAAAATAACCTAAATATAAATGCTCTTCACATATCTTGCATATCATGGCTCAACTTTTGAAGAATTATTTATCACCTTTTTTTAAACAAGTGTATTTTTGAGCGTGTCTAGTAAACAAGGTGCATGGTCTTAATTTGTACATTTAATAATAAATGTTATTCAGAATCACATTTTGCTTGCAGAAAATAGTAGTAGTAAGAGGAATAAAGAATTCTGTTATTCTTTCAGGTGCAACGAGTATTGAGAAGTATGACCTAAGAGCTAATACATGGAATCATGTGGCCAGCATGAGTGGACGTCGTTTACAGTTTGGCGTAGCCGTGGTTGATGGACGCCTCTATGTTGTAGGAGGACGGGATGGTCTTAAAACTCTCAATACTGTGGAATGCTATGATATCAAAAGCAAGACATGGACCACTCTTCCACCAATGTCTACACACAGACATGGTCTAGGTAATTACTGCTTACATCTTCAAGTTGTTGTATAGAACAGTAGTGACAATACAGCATTGATTCAGGTTCTACCTTACACAACAAGTGCACTTACTAATTTTTTTCAGACTGTTGCAGAAATTTTTTATCTCACACATTTACTTACCTTCGCAGCTGATAAAGTCTCTCTCATGTGGGATCACATTACCAATTGTCCTTGCCCAACATCAAGGAAGTAAATCATGTTAAATGAACTTCTTCATACTTTTAGAGATGAGAGCCAGCTTTTCACACTTGCTCATTTCTGTTCTTTATTTTAATTCCTTCTTCACCTTACAGATGATGTACTGCTCTTTTTCACTCACTCCTTTCCATTCTTTAAGTATATTTCTTCTTACCCATTTGGATGATGTACTGCACGACAAGAACCCTGTCTGCAGCGAGTTGAAATGTTGTGTGTTAGAGTTTAATTTTTTATTTTGCAGGTGTTGGTATATTAGAAGGCCCTCTGTATGCTGTAGGTGGCCATGATGGTTGGAGTTATTTAAACACTGTTGAACGTTGGGATCCCCAGGCTCGACAGTGGAGCTACGTAGCACCCATGTCTACTCAGCGATCAACTGTAGGTGTAGCTGTACTCAATACCAAGTAAGTCAAGTTGTGTCTTCAAAGTATTTAAAATTACTGCTTTGTTCATTGTAGGGCACCACACACATTGCTGTTATATTTGTGAGGTCTGACCTGATGAGGTTTGCTAAGCATATAACACTTTAAAGACCCATCTGTAATGTCTGTCCAATGATTAAGATGCACAGCACTAACAATTGCAAGATTTGACCCCACTTTGAAAATTGAATATATTATAGAAAATATTCTTCTGCAGGAAACTTTGCATGTGTTTCACTTGTTTTATAGGTTGTATGCAGTAGGTGGACGTGATGGTAGTTCATGTCTTAGAACTGTGGAGTGTTATGATCCTCACACAAACAAATGGCTATCGTGTGCACCGATGGCTAGTCGGAGAGGTGGTGTAGGTGTTGGAGTGGTCAATGGTTATTTGTATGCATTAGGAGGCCATGATGCATCAGCTTCAAATCCTTCAGCACCACGTTTTGACACTGTTGAAAGGTTAGTCAATAACTAGCCATTGTGTCTGAGTTAAAAATGGAATCTCAGTTTATACAATATGAATGTCTATTTTACTGTTGTACTGGCCATGAGTTGGTCTCACATAATACTGACCATACTGACTTGTTCCTCCTCCTGCCCTACCCCATGGTGGCTTCCTGTAAATAATAAAACACTAATGAACTAGAGATCTTCTTGAGAAGTTAATAATCACTCATCCAGTCAATTTATTCCCCACTTTTTATAGACTCTAAAACTTCTTGACGATGGTGAAGAGTCAATTGAATAAAAATTTACTTGGATATTATCCATCGTCTAGTAAATATAAAACGTAAAACGACGTTTCGAAGATGGACTCTATCTCCGTCTTCAGTTTCTGAAGAGTCAATTGAATAAAAATTTCGTTGGATATTATCCATCGTCTAGTAAATATAAAACGTAAAACGACGTTTCGGAGATGGGTGAATAAAAATTTTCTTGGATATTATCCATCGTCTAGTAAATATAGAGCTAATCCCTATCTCCGGAGATAGGGATTAACTGTGTAGGAACCTGAAGACGGAGATAGAGTCCCATCTCCGAAACGTCGTTTTACGTTTTATATTTACTAGACGATGGATAATATCCAAGTAAATTTTTATTCAATTGACTTTTTATAGAATGTAAAGTCTATTATGGTATTTCTTGATTTGCCATATGGACCAGAAATTTGGACTTGGATCCAGAGATATGTAAGAAGATTTCACCACCGTGAAAACCTCATATCCTACTTCCTCCTCCACCTAGGTCTACTCCTCTCAAGAATATGAGAGAATGTGGAAGGAGTGGATACAAGAGAAATAGGACTAGTTGGAGGGAGAAAAGTTATGCAAAAGAGTGTGGATGAGGCTTTGTAATAAGATGACTCACTTTGGTGGAAACATCCATAAATGATGGCAGTCTTGAGTACATTTTGTATTTGTGCACTATATTCTTTCTGTTCAACTGTCAGTAAGTTTACAGCTGGTGTATGTATGATTTAATTTGTTTTATGTCTGAAAACAATCTTTAATAAGTGCCATTAATTATTATGATCAAATGTTCTTGCTGTAAACATATTCTGTAAAATGATGTTTGGTTTTCACAGATATGATCCAAAGACAGACACATGGACACAAGTTGCCTCTATGAGTATAGGAAGGGATGCCATTGGTGTATGCCTGCTTGGGGATCGCTTGATTGCTGTCGGAGGTTATGATGGTCAACACTATCTAAAATTGGTTGAAGCATATGACACTCAAAACAATGAATGGCAACAAGTGAGTTACAGTTGTCTTTAGTAAATACTTTTTAATGTGAATCTTGGCTCTGTGCTTTTCTTGTCAGTAATGAGTATAATTTACAACACTTTTAGAGCAGTGACAGGCTTCCCTAACAAAGAAAATAATCGTTTTAAACTACCTGTGCCAAAATGAAAATATCTGAGAACAGTAGTTCCAAGTAAAAGTAATTTATATGGGAAAATTAGCATCAGAATAAATTCAGGACACAAATTTTATTATCCTCTTCATTCATCTCTTTTCCTACCAAAAATCTAAAATTTAAAATGTATAAAAATTATAATATTACCCCTTGTTTTGTATAGCTGAGAGCTTTGTTTTGTATGTGAAGAAAGAACAGAAACTGAAATTAATTTAAAACTTATTGCGTAGACTGTTTGGACTCGGAGAACTGAACGGTCATGTAGAAGAAACACAAAACATGGCAAAAATGTGATATGGTAACCTCGTGAAATTGTAGGATAATACTGGTACAGTTTAACCTCATTGTGTGAAGAAATCATAAAGTTTCTTGGCAGTCATACTTGATATTCAGATTTTTCATGAAGGAGGTATATATTCTTATTCTTTTTATTTCTCCATTGTCTTGTCTTTGAATAGTGGTAACTACATCCAATACAAGCCACACAGCAACTTGTGTGGTCAGGATAGTTGCAATGATGCAGAAAGTCAGTAAATCACCCTTAATGTTGCTACCATCAGCACGTAGTCTGTGTGCACTTCTGAACAAAAGGCACTGATTACACACATAATGTATAAGGATAAACAGAATGTATACATTCCTTCTTCCCTATATAATACTTAAAACAGTGTAAGAAATAAAGAAGACAGGTAACAAACATAAAGAGTAAGATTGAACAAAACTTAGTGGTAAAAAGAATTTTTTTCTTAATAGGTTATACACTACATGTTAAAACACCCAAACTATACCAGCGTCACTGTTCTTATGCAAATGACAGTTGTGTTATATGGAAACTAAATATGAAGATTTCTGTCTTCTGGGTTGTTGCGGTGTATAGTCTGGTAGATGTTTACCAACGTTTCAGGTCATACTGCCTCCGTCATCGCCCAGATGACGGAGGCAGTATGACCTCTGAAACGTCTACCAGACTACACAGCGCAACAACCCAGAAGACAGAAATCTTCATACTCTCCGCTGTGATAACCTCAAATATTACGAAACTAAATATCATTGCTGTGTGCAAAAAAGGGTATAAATCTTGCATATTACCCATATTTTATTTCAGACTGAGTGTAGTTTTCTTCAAAACTAGGTTTAACCTAAAATGTTACCAGATTGCACACCCCTAACCTAAGATTTAGAACATGTTCTTGTCAATAAATATTTAACGGATGGGAAAATGTTAAAAAGTAGAATTTGTACTGTGTAATGTGATATTATACAGGATACTGCATACATGTAGGCACGATCATATGCCATATAATGTAGAGTAAGGAATACCCAGATTTAGACTATGTGCTTGCAGCTTTAAGCTTTTCTTTGAAAGTAGAATATCACTGAGAAGAGGGTGACTTTTTATTATGTGCTTATTTCTTCAGGTTGCTCCACTTAATACTGGAAGAGCTGGAGCATGTATTGTTGTCATCAAGAATCCACTGCCTTGATCTCAGTTCAAGATGAGTGATGCAGACATAGTAGGTTTTAAACTCACATTACTGTATGCTCATACTATATCAAGATAACTAAAAAGTTACTGTGTTTTATACCCTTCTTCCATTGGGAACATAAGTTTGATTAGCAGGATCTTTATTGCTTGTTTTATTTGAAATATTATTAAATACTGATAGCATACACACAGATAGTGTGTATATTAACTCTATCGTCTTCTTTAAAAAATGCTATCTTGCAACACGCCATATAGGCACTTGGGGCAGAGAGGAGGTATAGCTTCTATTCATTCTTAACCCTGGCACTAGATAAGGGGGAGTGGTCAGCATCTACAGTATTTAATTCTGCTTATTGAAGGTTATGTAAATCTGATGTGCACTGATTGTGTCATGTCAACCATCTTTTGGATTTTTTAAATTGGTTGGTTCATTACCAAATTACATGTAAATGTTTAGTACAGTCAAAATTTGTAACCATTCTAGTGGTTTCCAAACTCTTTGTGAAAATAAGTGAAGGACTGCGGTTCTTTTGAATATTATTTAATAGTGAAACCATCTACATTTAGTACTAAACTGTTGCATATGATTACACATTTATTCTTTCATTTTTAGACAAACAGCCGTGAATAAGCAGATTTTGCATAAATTCATGCACCATTATTCAGGCAGCTACTCTTCTCTGTAATTTAAGATACCAAGCACAGTATTACTTTCAGTACCATATTTTGAAACATTCCATTAAGTAGGACAACAGTTGCCTGAACAAGCAAACATGAACTGATGTCAAATTATGATCTTTGTTAAAATACTTTTGCTTATATGTACACATAGTGAAGCCTGTAATTATCATCGTGCTGTATACTGACTTTTGGTGGCTTGGAGAGCTCTTTCCAATGGTACTATTAATTATCATCTTGCTACTAAACTAAAAGAGATATGTGAAAATGGTTACAGTTAAACGTTTTATGTAAATAAGTAATTCTTAATTTAATTTTCAGAGAAATTGTACTTCAAAGGTATGATGATACTGTTCAAATCTTTAATCAAATGTTTAAGAACAGTTTTTAAATTTGATATATACTTTAATTGTCAGGACTTTTTCCATTATCTTTTCTTTAAATGCCCATGACGTTTCGGAGGCTCGTTCTGTCTCCATCTTCAGGCAAGAGGTACCTACTCTTTTGGGTCCTTTAGATGGAGCTAGTCTCTATCATTGGTTTTTAAAAAAAAACAATGGTAAAGTCCTGACAATGAATAATTTTAAGTGTAAACTACCGTCATCAGAACCCTTTAGAATTGAATTGATATATGTATACTCTTGGTAAGCACATTGATCATAAAATAGCATTGTCTGCACAAGATATTAAGGAAATAAAGCAATATGCATGCCCAAAGAATATTGATAATGTTTCAGAGGACATAGTGCCTCTAGTGTCAGGGCTGCAGTGAGGATTATCAGGAATTAGTTGATGTATATGGAGACAGGAGATGGATAAACTTATGGGAATTGGCAACTCAGAGCCATGGGATGAGATGGAGAGATGTAGCCATGTCGAAGCCAGTAGTGTATGGCCACTTTTTCCTGTTGGCCTGGATGTGGCTTTATCTCCCTTCCTCATCCCACCAAAAAGCAGGTAAGCATTAATAATGAATTGCTATGAAAGCTTAAAATTAATTAATGTACTTGCACTGTTGATGGTTTAAATATGGTGGGTTTCAAATAACTTTCATTTTTCTGTATTTTGCATAATGGTTGATGAATGTGTATGGATATCCATGTGTAAGTATGGTAATTAATGATGCAATAACATTATAAATGTGTTTTTTTTTCATTTTCATTCTCCAGCTAATTTTAGATCTATGTTGTTGAAATACAGTGTTAACATGACTATTTATATTGCATTTTGTATATTATAGTGCTGTACTCGATCAATAATGTTTTTGTAAACATTTTTATAATATATCCTGTAGGTGTTAAAAGTTCACTAAACATTAAATATTTTTCCATCTGGAAATGAGAAAGTTAAAAAAACAATAAAATAAAGATAGGCATAGATTCAAAATGGTGGAAATGATACAAACTTTTATATTTTTATATGTTATTTGTTTCAGCAAAAGTATAAATGTTGGTTTCAAAGAAAACATTAATAATCGAAAAGAGTGTCCCTTGTATTGGTGTGGAGCTGATACCTATATCAAGATTAGAGAAACTGCCATTATGTGCTCAAATACAAAGTATTCTGTAATTTTAAATTTATCTAATAATATGTATACGCACCCCAATTAATGTTCAAATTTAAAGACACAATTCAGTATATATTCTGAATTATGTTTACTTCCAGAAATTTTAGCCTTCTAATATACAGTATATGTCTGCTTATAGAATAATAGAATAGATAACACTTATATATATGTAGACATTCCGACATCAGACATTCACATGTGAAACTACTATTGTTTATACTTTGCTTTATCATGTAACATACAATATACACTATATTGTGGTTAGCATGTGATTAACTGTAGTGTCTCACTTATAAAGGCACACTACATGACTATACAATCTTATTTAAATGCCAAAAAGGATAATACTATCTGGAAAAGCTCACTAAGTCAGACTCGTATAGTAGCTTTCTGACTTTTCATTTTGCCTATGAATCAGGCTTGTTATGAACTTCATATTGTCTTTAGACAGTAACAGTAGGAATGTACCATTCTTGAAAGCACTTGATATATTGAACTACTTATCTTAGTAGACTGCTGAATGCATTTTGATTCAGTAAAAACATCTCATTTATGATGTTATATTTGTTTTAATGTGTGCAAACTGTAATATTTTATATCCGCCTTAAGAAATAAAGAAAAATTTAACTTGAGCAATCAGAATTACATACTTAAAAGTATGAGAGATGTTTAAATTAATTGACCTGTGATACACTCTGCATAGTTATTTGTGTACAATTTATAAAAGCCTCAGTGGTTATCTGTAACTCTTGAGGATATGAAGCCATTCCCATGTAGTAGCAGATTAGCTATCTCATTAAATTGTTTCAAAGCATTCTGAACAAGAAGATGGTTGTTTTCTGGGTTGTTGCACTGTATAGATGATGCTGGAGGCAGCAGGAACCTCTGAAATATCAGTAAATCTCTATCAGACTACATGGCAAAACAGTCTTCATATTTGCTGCCATGTTGACCTCAAATCTCACAGTTCAGGACAAATTATGGGTTATAGTTTGATTTATTTTATCTTGTTGATGAAGTTATTCTGCTACTTTTATGTGCACTTGTGGTCTTAATAAGTTTTTTAAGGTGAAATGGAAGGTTGCCCCTGATGGTTAACTAAATACCAAGCCAGGAAAATGTATGAAGGAATGAAGGTATAGCACCACCTGTTCCTGACCTTAGCATTAGAAGGATTTGAATGGTGAGATTCATGCCCTGGTTCTTTACCTCTGAGGAAGGAAGCTTGGTACTCTTCTTCTTCTATGACTCTCTGGTCTGTATGCGGTCCATGGCCTCCTCAATTCTCCTCTTCCATTCGGTCCTCTGTTAGGTCCGTCTGTCAGAAGCTTTGATCGAGGTTTCAAAACATCTTCCTTTTTACGGTGCAAGGTTGTTAGCCTTGCGACCAACCCCCAACCTGGAGGACCAGGGTACCTGTTTTAGTCTGACCTCTCCCTAGGGAGGCCCTACCAGTAGCTCTTGGGGTCACTGAGGTACTCAAGCCCCACCACCACGACAAGGTGCTTGGTACTCACTGGATTCAATAGTGGGTTGGTCCAAGACTGAGTCTGGATGTTATGGTGGGGAAGAAGGAAAAAATACTAATCAGAAGCTTTCATATTGATTAACATTAATAGTCTTCTTGGGTTATCAGCCTTGTCTTATGGTTATGACTTACTGACATTTTAGGGACCATCTCTGTTTCCGTCATCAGGGTTATGATGTAACTCTGTTTCCAGACCATCCCACACATATGCCTGCCCAGTGCCCATGTTCAAAGCTGAGTGGGAGTCAGTGGGTCAGTAGCGGACTGGTGGGCAGAATCAGGTGCTATCTTGGCTTGACCTTGCTTCTGGATTGGTGTTTCTCTGCGTTGCTTGAACACTTGAGGACTGACTGAGAATGAAGCCTCTGTCTTAGTAACCTTTCTTGTCACATGGTCTTATCCAAGATAGATGTGCTACTGAAATCAATGTTGTGTTGTCTTTCAAGTCTATGCTCTGCTGTGGTGGACATCTCTGGTTGGCCCTGACATATGTATCTTATGTGTTCATTACTTCTGGTTTTGATGAAACATAAGTTACATGGCTCTGCCAGTATTTGAACCCTTTGATGATACTTCGTGTCCTAATAGTCCCTGTTTTTTTTATTTGTTTCATATTTGCCTTTATTTATCTTATCATGTAAAATTGTTTGAAGACTTGGTATAGTTGTTTGCAGATGATAATTTCTTCACATGATACCAATATATAGCCTTCTACTTTCCTTTAAAAGCAAAAAGAGACTGATGATGTTATGTTTGTGTGTGTGTGTGTGTGTGTGTCCTACCAAATAACCAATTTTCATGAAAATTGCAAGAATACCATGCCACACCTTCAACTTTTAATTTTAGTTTATCAATAAACAAACATGAAGGCTACCTAGCACTTTCCAAGTGGATACAATAGCAGCATAATCTAATGTGGGACACTGAAATTGATGTTTGATAAATATGAAGCTTCTGTTGAGGTAATTTTTTTGCGGAATAGAAATAATAGCATGATGACCTCTGCAAGCCCAATCCATATTTAGTGTTGGCCATAATTAATGTACAATCGCTAATAGACAAGTGCAATTTATGTAGGGATGGAAGAGCTGTCACATATGCGTAATTCCGGCACTAGAGCAGACGGACATAAGGGCGAAACAAACCAAATAGCGTATTGCAAATATATTTTTAAAAAACGAAAAACAAACCGATGTTTTAGGTACCACGTAACTAGGTGTCTCTGGCTGCAAGATCAGCCCCTCCCCCTCTAAGATGTTGGTAATCCGTGACTACACTTCCGAAACAGTGGAGGTGGAAATAGTGTAGCGGCAGCTGGGTGGGTGCTTTTGGCTCTGGGAGCTACGTTTGAGAATTTGGCGAGTTGCCTGGTTTGGGTGTGTTGAGTAGCTTTAGGGTCGCGGTTACGACTGGCTGTAGTGTTGGAGAAGGAAGAAAATAACACCGAAATTTTAACGAAGTGATGGGGAAGAACGAAGAATTGCCTTGGGATCTGTTTGATCGATGTCTTCTTCCCGTCATATTTTCCCATGCTGCCGCAGTTATTCTTTCAACAATCCTCAACACTCTTTACATCTCCCAAATCTCAACGTTTACACTTTTCCTCTGGTTCGTCATATCCAGTCTCGGTGCAGTCTTCTTCTATCATAACCTCAAGGTAAACATCTTCAAATATGTGGATATTTTCGTAGTTGTGAGTGACAGTAGTGATTGTGGTGATGGCGGTGATGACAGTGGTAGTGGTAGATCAAAGTTTAGTTAACAGAACGTCATGAAGCCTTATAGGGTGCGTAGAGATAAGGCTCCACGTATTTTAGATCTCGACAATAAATAGCGGTGAATGGTTAGCCTCACGCTGAGGCCCCTATGCCTCCCCAGAAGGCTGGGCGGACCCCAAAGCTGTTCTGGAGAATCTGACAAAAATTGTCTACCAGGAATCGACCCTCTGTCGTCCAGCCCGAAGACAGTCACTATGATTCTGAATATGCGCTGTACTTGTTTATAAAATATATTTCACTAAAATTGTTTTTTGTTATTTGTTTTTTTTGTCATCAGTCTTTCGACTGGTTTGATGTGGTCCTCCATTTTCGCCTATCTTGCGCCAATCTCTTCATTTCCACATATTTTTTGCAGCAATAAAAACATGTTAAAACGGGCGGTATGCGATTAATATTAATGAACCGTAATTAATATACTCTGCTGTTTGTCTTTGGAATTTCCAACCAGTGAAAGAATTTCCAGGGTATAGAACGCTCTTCTTTTTGCGTGTTGTAGGTCAAACTTAAAATATTGTTGTCCTTAGGCACAGTGTCTTGTGGACTTTAAATAATCTGCTTTGCTCTCATAGATTTATTTTCATACTTTTGTACTTTCCTTATTAAGGCGGCTATATTGTGATCATGATTCATGAACAGAGTAGATGTAAGGTAATATGACAGTAGGTCTGACCTATTTTAAGCAACTGTACTCTCATCAATCTGTAGGAAAAGACGAGGAACCCCGAGTCAGGTGTCCGGGATACAGACGACAATCCCATGGATGATTGAGGTTACTTAACCGTGTAAGATATGAGATTATAAATTGTGATGACTGTCTTCTGGGTTGTAGTACCGTGTAGTCTGGCGCTTTGTACTTAATAACCATGTTTCAGTTACGGTGGTTTTATATATATGTTAAAAGACAAAAGGGCTAAACCCCTAAACATAATTTTTGTGAGAAGAGCAGACGATCTTGGTTGTTAATGTAGTATTGCATTTAACTCGGTATTTCCTTATATGATTGAATGGAAAGTATTGGGCTTTCGTGACTTGGTTTTCATTTTATCTATTTCATGGTAATTTCGCGGTGTAGGCTGACGAATCTCATTTTGACAAATTATTTACATGACATCTTTTTCCGTAACACCACAGGCATGGTCTCGAATGTGGTGGACAGGTAAATGGTCACGAATGGGGAGTTGATTATGAATTGTAAGAACTTACAAACTATCCAGATTTTCACAAAAAACAAGAGTAGCCTGTAGCCCAATACGGATATGACCCGAATACAAGATCGGTACGCTAGCCTGCCTGAACTCTCATAATGGACATAAAAGGAAACCGCTGTTTTTATTTAATAGAACAGAATTTATTTACATTCCGTAGATCCTTCATAGATCCAAGTCAAGGACGTAGAAAATGTCATAGTACAAATACGATACTTGTTTCTAATAAAAATATAAATGACGTGATTATGACTAATTTATAGTCAAGTACATTATTACCGCAAGAATATTTACACAAGAAAGCATAACCACTATTCTTTAAATGTATTAATATTAACTGAGAAGTTTTAGTTGAGGTAAATTCTAGAATGGAGTATAATTTTGATGCTGGCTTAAACAACTTAAGGAAGAAGATGGTGGGAAAGACATGTAAAGAAATGATCGTGGACTGTTTTAATAAGCTATATTATCGTAGCACTTGACTGTTTGACACAAGTTACGGAAAGCGTCATTCAATTTAACAGATCGCGATTTAATTGGGAGGGTCTCTAGTACAAAAACAAGAGTTGCAGCTATTAATCCGCGGCTGTGAACTGTTTAATATTTGATTGATGGCGATTAATAACCATCTAACACGGCTGATAGCCCGAGCAGACTTTATTAATGTTTAATATTTCTTTGGAAAAATTATAGGAAATAAGTGGCTGGATAGTTTTCGTAAACGACCCTAATATTAAACTTAATTAAAACCATTTTAGCCTTGTTCCTGAAAGCTAGGTACAGTATTTTTGCTTTTAAAACTGTTTTGTTGCCTCTTGTTTTTCTTTAATATGAAACGTTGTCTCTGACATTGAGGAAAAACAGATAGGCGTGGCGGACGGTAAAGTTTTGAGAGGAAAGATTGGGCGTAATAGATGTAACAGGGAAACTGAGAAAATGACTTTGTGAAACATGGTGGCTAAGAGAAAGACTCCCGTCCCTTCTGGGAAATAGAATCCTGTTCGTCTTAACACGTACCCATTTACTCCACCGACTGAGCTATCCCTCCCATAAACAAAAAAGCACCACATTCGCGTTCTAATTTAAGGACCACACTTCAAACACTACAAAAAGTTAACTCTGAACACACGGAATAAAGTTAGGGGACACTAATTTTAGTTTTCGCAAGCCGAGTCCGTTTGAGTTGCCAAATTATCGCGACTACTGGCATATTTCCCTATTAATAGCATGAAGTCGTATAGACTGACAAACATATAGGGCCCATGTTTGATTCTAAATAAACACAGGTGAATACATTCAAGTCAATTGCCATTGTTTACAGATATGAATCTTTTCACAGTACAAACTATTCAACCGTGACGTTTTCATAGAGATCGGTGACCTGACGATATTTGAACAGATGACAGCCTTTTGTATTAGGAAGTGCCTGTTGCGTACACCGGTTAGGTTAGGTTAGGTTAGGTTAATGAGAAATAAACAGCCGTGTTTTATCACAAAATATAAAATTCATTGCGAATCGCGTCACCTTTAGACTTCAAATATAATTTTTATTGCGTATTCATCAAAATGTGTATGCACTTCTATATCTTATATTACATTTAAGTTTATTAGTTTCGTGTGTTATTGGTGAACTGTGGGCATGTAACAGTGGATCCGTTAGGAGTATCTCAGTCAGTACTACGAACTGGACGACCGGGGTTCGATCCCCGGCCGGGATAGAACATTTTTCCTCTAGCCTCTGCGTCCAGACCGACTCTGGGGCCTACCCAGCCTCCTGTCCAATGGGTACCGGGGTCCCTTCTTAGGGATAGAGTGCGGCCGGAGCGTGACGCTTACAACTCACCCGTTATCTAGTGCGGAGGTTAAGAATGAGCACGAGGTTCATCACCTCTGCGCCCAAGCGCCTTTATAGCGTACAGTGTGACAGCTTCACTTACACCTTTTTAATAGTGAATCCGTTATGGCAACTTATAGCATCTAATCAGATGATGAATTTATTCCGTCCCATTTTCGATGTTTTCTTCGAGCTACTGTCAAACAAATTTATGACATTTATCGGAATATGTTGTTTGGTCGTGTTTTAGTTCTGACGGTTAGACGTTAGCTTCTTACCTCGGAAACCCCGGTTCAGTTCTAGAACAACCCATGTGGGATTTTCAGTGGACAAATTAAAACTGGAATGGGTTTTTCTATAAGACTTCTCTCTTCCCAGTAAATCAGTTCACCAATGCGTCATACCACAGGCCCTACCAGCCAATATATTATCGGCACTTTGTGTTTCACCCCTTATCTAGTACTTCCTTGGACTCGGAAAAATAGGTTTTTTTCTTCGTACAAACCGATCTGCTTCGATGACGTGTAAGAGAAATTGTCGATTTCGCTAGGCACAGGTAAAGAACAGAAATTCAGTTTTTAATAACAATATAATCGTGTGCCCATAGTATCATCTTCAAGTAACAGTTTACATCTCATGCATCCAGCAGTGGAGATAAATTATAAGTAATATTTTAACCATAATTTCACATCGTCTGCTTTATTTTATTTCGGAACTCAGAACAAAATAGCAAAACTTGCTTGGATATTGTAACGCTGTACCTGGCAGCATAAAGAAGATGCTCGTATCCTAATTTAAATAATTGACGATGATTATTATCCAAATATCATTGTAATTAATGAATAGAATGATATTATTTGAGATCAGTTGCTGTTGGACTATTGTATACTAGAATCTGTAGCTGTTACGTATGCGAAGTGGATGGGTCATGCCTCTGGACTGATGTTTCTTGTTTCTTTAAAATAAGCATCCAGAATTAGAGGCACTCCTCAAATATCAATCTGTAGCATGATGTATACAACCTATTTTAACGACATAAAAGCTTAGGAAGATGTGTTACAGTTACCTAAAATAACGTTGTTTCGTTTTTCAGATTCATTGTGCTTTCCCGGCCGTCCGATAGTTTATTCAGACGCATTCATTAGGTACATTCTGCACATAGGCCTACCTACACGGGAGTCTTGCATCTGTGATGATTTGAATGCATTTCCATTGGAAAAGTTAAAGCTGCCCCACTATGCGCCATGTAAACCATATATTTTCCTAGATAACTCCGTGATAGGATGTTGGAAATACAACTTCTCGGGGAATCTAACTTTTGCAGAATGTGGTGACCTTTGAATCTTCAGGGTTTCTTCTGCCACCTATGAATGTCATTTCCACAGATATAGACAGATTGAGGAGGCATAGTCCCTGGTAACAGTTGATTTGTCTGACAACTGAATTCGGAGTATTTTCACTATATGCAGTAGTGAATCAGTAATACTGCCACTAGCGCCACATGTTCCAACTTCTGATATATAATTAAAATATTTGATGGAACTCTAAACATATCCATAATCATAATTTTAATTCTAACTCTGTCAAATGAGTCCAATAGATTAGGTTTTACCTCAGGATGTATACAAAGTCCAGTGTTCAAAACGGTGTTTTAATTAAAATTTAAATGACGGCTAATGCTCTAGAAGTTTATTATACTTAAATTACAAATCAGTACTATCTCTCTGAAATATACCCAAAACAGTTCTAGGTATAAAAACTGTTGCTGAAACTTAGTACCTGTCGTTTTCCTAACTTTGTAACACGTTTTTTAAAATTCTTGTATTTTTAAAAGAATATTGTCAGTGTCAACTTACTGCTTGTTACCATTACATAGTTTCATAATATAATCACAGTTTAATTATATAATTTATTAAAAGAAATGCTTTCGAAACTGATGTTTTCGTTTTCTTTGTTGTTTGCATTTGAAGCTGCTTAACATAATTTTGAGGTTATAATCTAGTTAAAATATTTTTCTGTTAATATTTCCACTTCAGTAGTGCAAAAGCTTTCCACATGAAATGTACCTTTTTTATTACTGTACCATTCTGTAAGAATCTTGTATCCCATGCCTTTTTCCGTTAAACTTTGTAGCTTCCTGTTTACTGAAAATAAGCCTAAAACATTGTATATCCCATGTATTGAAAGGAATTTAACCTAACAATCTTATTAATTATGAAAAACCATACAACCTAAAGTAAGTTATTAATTTTTCAATAAAAATATGTCTTATTATCTTTATGTATGAAGCTCTGAAAACCACATCAAATTCAGTGCTTTAAATTCCTGGCTGTTTTGTTATATTGAAGGTAAGAATATTTTTTCTTGAACATACAGGTAACTGCAGCTGGTAAAACTATCCTAATAACTGATTGTACCTCAAGAATAGGGTATACGACTGCTCGCCAGTTGGATGATTTGGTAAGTTTGTCATATGGTCGTGTAACCAATAAATTGAGTATATTATGTTGGTTTCGGTCTTAGGTAAGATAAGATAAGATTAGGTTGTGTTATATTTCTTAACTTTGCTAGTTTGTGGATGAGTTTCTGATTTTCCAACATTTTCTTCACCCTGATTTCATTTCCAAATAACTGTGAGTAGTAGAATCATCAGTCTCCCATTAATACACTTTTGGTAGTTTATCTACATCTAACAACTTTAAATCAATATTTTCTGCATATGAGAAATTTACTTCATTGTACATCTCAAAATTGCAAGTATGCCTTGATTTTGCCTTATAATACATGTTAAATTTATTTCATGAATACTTCACTAAAATTTGTAGCAGTTTTGTCAATAACAGTACCCATTTTCTCTAGGGCATGGTATTCAAGCTTTTTTGTTCACGTACCCCCAGATATAATTTCTCTTCAACTTTGTACCCCCAAAGTTGTTGGTGTATAATTCAAGTTATACATAGTATATAATCTACATCTGAAATAAATTAAATAAATTACATTACTGATTATTCAGTGTTTATCATAAAATAATATAATTTTTTTTAAATTTCACGTACCCCCTAAGATGTCTTCGCGTACCCCTGGGGTATGCGTACCTCAGGTTGAATACCACTGCTCTAGGGGTCATAACTTTGTTACCCCAGGAAACACATTACTGTTGATGTGGAATATTGTTTGTATTGTGTATAACCCAATCCATGGACATTTCAAGGGTGTCAGGTATCAGGTTTGAGAAACAGACCTCTTGAGAAGTGTCTCCTTAAAAGACCAAAAAGGAGATGGGAGGATACTAATAAGTAAATCTCAGGAAGATGGACTTTTTAGGATGAAAGATGGCGTGATTTATAATGCTAGGAACTGGAATATATAGTTTTGAATTGCCATATTATGCTGTCACAATCTTAGTTTAGATGAACAGAGTGGTTCAACAATTTCATATTTAAGTTTTATTCCTGAATTTATTCAGTTTTGAA
>NW_019059608.1:1675062-1715392 GCF_000696155.1 Zootermopsis nevadensis
CCCAACCCCTTCCCCCGAGGAGCTCCGAAAGGAGCGCTCTGCTCTAGTTAAAGAAAGGAAGTGAACGAATTAAATGAATGGGTCACCAGATGAAGGAATTTTATGTCTATAAGTACTCGTAGTGCCCACGGTACTGAGCGCTGCTATATTGAGAACATAATATGTTCTCCGTCAGCAGCTATGTTGTTCCATACCACAGTTTGAGCATTAAATTATGAAAACTGTTTAAATTCGTGTTTTATGTATCTGCAATTGAGCTGGAGATTTGTAACACCTTTAAAGTTCCCTGTAGGTAAATTTCTGTGCCTTCATTAAGTTTGCAACTCTGTGTTAATTTTTGGAATGTAAATTGGATAAAGGTGCATTTTATATAACTTGTAAGTAGGTTCTGTTGCTTTGTTTCCAAAACAAACCTACCATATGCTTGGGCGATCTGTTGTGTCGATATTGACCATAAATATCACATGAGTATAACGTGAAAGAATTTTATGTCACTTTTGTATAAACACAAATCTACGTGCGTTGGTGTAACCAATTCTGTATACTTTTGCAAAGTATATGAAAGTATATTTACTGAATACCGACATAGGAATGGATAACTGACAGGAATATAGGGTGGAGTTGGCAAATTGTGTGGGTTGTAAGGTCGTCGCCACCGAAGCAAGTATTGATTATACGAGGCGTATGAGGGTAATGACCCAGGCCGTCTGTGACCTGCCTCAAAGATGTTTAGTCTGTAGCAGGTACCCTAGAATTCAGACCGATTGTCTGCTTTGGATAGTGACGACCCGTCTCGGTGCATATTGTCTGTGAATCTTGTTAAGTACTGGGCACTTGGGCGTTGCAGGTGTGTCAAGGTAAAATCAGTTTCAAGTGCTCAAGGTAAAGTCAGTTCTGTGTTATGCAGCTTTTAGCCTGTTACTGTAACATTATGCCTGAATCACAAAGCCTAGTACATGTTAGCATGTGTTGGAAGGGACACTCCTAGTGGAAAGGAACTATTTTGCTCAGATCTTATTTTGCCGAAGCAACATAACCTTACACATTTCCTAATGGTCATGTACTTTTTTTAACTCGAATTTGTGATTTGATATTTGTTTCAAGTGAACAAAAATCATAACCCATGCTGGTGAAGAACTTATGTATTTGCTTTCTGGGCATATATTCTACTACAATTGGTTGTATTTGTAATTTAACGTTTTGGAGGTTTTCTTTCACATACCAGAAATGCCTTGAAGTAGTGATACTGAGTCACAGGGTTACTTTTATACTAATTTTAATATATGAATTATATTAATTCGCTAATCAGTCACTACTGTAAGGTTATCCATTCACAGTAAAGCTCCCGTATTAGCTAAGGTTGAATCCAAACTGGTCATTTTCCACATGAACACCTTATCTCTAGCCAGTAGTGAGGTGGCAGTATCCTTTCCTTTCACTTGTTAATGCCGGTTGAATTCCTTGCATGTTGATTGTTCCTTTTGTTACTGTCCATACTTGCCGTGGAGCTCTTTCCTCTGTGGTGAAGTGGGTGGAGTATGAAGGTGATCTAATTCCAAGGTTAAGAATGCAAATAGATTTATGTTTGTTCCTCCATGTGTCTTCAGTTTGCCTTACCTTTTCTTTTAAATGTAAATAATGACCAGTGTAATTTTCCAGTGAAGACGTTAAATAAATATGATTTTTGTGCATTTTCTCAGTCTATCCATAAGGAGTACCATGCAACAGTTATTCCAAAAGATAAAGGTTGTATTCATCCAGCAAAATATGCTGTTAACTGGTACCAGAAGGATTAAGAATGAATATTTTTTTTACACAATTTGATACAACAATAAAATGTGGCTGTAACCAGTTTCTTATTAACTAATTATTTTGGGTTGACACAGGATTGAGCTAAACATAGATGGAACTAAATACTGACAGTTCTCCAACTGGAAATGGAGTACCTTTCAAAGTTGTTGACTTAACACGAGAAAAGAGGAAAGGTGTTGTGGCAGCTACATTACAGGATCTTATTATTCGTGGTAAGTTGTTTGCAGTATTAATAATATACAGCTTTGTTAATCATGACAGTCTTGTTCAAAAATGTGAATTTATGGTAAATGTCAAAGTTTCTGTGCTTTTTCTAGCTCGTAATAAAATGGACCTTCCAAGGGATATTCCTGTGAAGATTGTCTTAGAACAAGATGGCACAGAAGTTGATGATGATGAGTATTTTAGTACCATGGAAAGAAACACCACTCTTATGATTCTAATTAATGATCAGAAATGGTTACCTCCAGGAAAATTGCCCAGGTTAGAATAAACTATTCTTGAAAGTAAATGATCCAGTGAGTACTTGAGAGCCTTTCTTCATATGTAAAATGACCAGAGTATTGTTCATTCACTTCCATCTAGTATGGATATTTCTAAATAGATACTGTGCTGATTATTTAAACATTCTGTTACATTTGTACTTTAAGAATTTTTCAGTTGAAGAATTAGAACATTCATTCCTTAAAATCAAAGAATAAATGTAATATTTTTGGACCACTTACCCTCATCTAGTGCCAAGGTCAAGAAAGAGTAGGAGCTATACCTCCACTCCCCCCAAGCGCCTACATGGCATATAGTGGGACAGCTTTACTTTACTTTACTTATATGCTTTTAGGTATCAGATAATAGTAGATGAACCGGATTCTAGTGGGACACATACCAAAAGGGATTTAGGTGGTTTGGTAGAACGGTTACAAGGTGATCTTACTCATATATCAATGCTTGGAGGAAAAGACCTGGAATTACTGAGTGACATGGACCCTGAAAGTTTAGCAGACATCATGCCAGATAAGTAAGTATAAAGAAGGCTTACATTTGCTGTTCTCTTCTGTGTCAATACTCATAATCAGTTAAATACAAGTGACCATAATCATAATCGCAAGTTTAGAGCTCAGTCAAGGCTCATGCTTAGCATATGATTTGATGAAGTCTGTACTCAGAGTGTATGAGCAGTTGTTGTTTGTATTGCATAATTTTACTCCAAATGCCTTTGATATTCTCTTCAATCATTTTCATTAATCTTGCAGCAAAATGTTAGGTGATTAAAACTGGGAAACATTGTTATGCAAGCGGTTGTGGTGTATTTTAAGATACTACCTAAGCTTTTGCCTGGAATAACTAAGAAAACCACAAAAAACCTCAGTCAAGATAGCCAGTCTCGGCCAACTTTTCGATCCCAGACCCTGCAAGTATGAAGCAGAAGTGCTAACCACTAAACCAGCACATTCAGTAATGTTGGTCAAAAGCAGTAACATTATTTAGAATCTGCACTGATGTGAGACAACATAATTTAAACTAGGACTACAAACAGTGAAATTAATCACTTTAGCCCCGGCTTCACTTCTTGTATTGATTTGATGTAACACTACCATCACTGTCTTCTAATAAATCATGTATTGATCCAATATTAGTCATCCAAGGTAAACAGTTCTCTAGAATCATAATCATTTTAAACTGACCCCCTTCAGACTTGTGTGTACTGGTATAATGTACTTTGCCATGGTGCTAGCAGGCAAACCAGTGATTATGAGATACATCAAAACAAAGTCTGTAAACCTGTACATAAATTTTACAAAATTATTTCACAGCTGTAGGTATAACAAATAACATACCTTACACACGAGTTTGATTAAGTTTTCGCAAAAATCAAGGTGATAGACATTTTTCATATGTACTTGGCTGAACATGTTCAGAGTAACAGTTGCAATGCTTGCACATATTTTTCCTGTAAGTACTCTAAATCACAAATCTTTACTAAATAGATAGCATTAATAATGTACTGCCAGGAAAGAAGTCTGTTTCATATCAGAAACTCTTTTAGTTCCTGTGGTCTAACTATTCTGCATATAAGACTTCATGAAAGTGTGTTCTTAAATGTGGCAGATTGCCATGGTGAAAATAAATTGACATTCCATTTTAACTTTTTGTGCCCTCAGTTTGTGGAATGACAGAATTCCAGTGCATCTTTTGAAACCTGAATGGTAATTATTTTCTGGCAGACCGATAAGGTCCAATAATGCAACTATTCATTAATCCCTGCCAGACATTACCTTTTCAACTGTAGCATTTTTTTCCAGTACAACATGGAATTGCATGATCTCCAAATCTTTCACATATGATGAATTAATGTACCATTTATGTGAAAAGTGACTTTATCAGAAAAAATAATTTGAAGACATTTAGTACATTCTCAACATTACTCAGAAGGAAATGGTCAGGTTTATCAGGTCAAAATCTCATCTTAAATTTTGCTTATTTCCAGGGCCCATCTATTAATTATTATACACAAAATTTCAGCCATTGATATGTGGTGTAAGATGGTAAAAAATTGCCCATTTTGATATGTGCAGTCTAAATCCATGCCGCCTTGTACACATGCCATGGCAGTTTACTTAGCAGTGATGCTGTATTCTCCAGCCTATTTGAATGGAGCCAGATACTGATAAGGCCGTGAAAGACTTGATAAATGTTGAACGTGTATGCATGCACACACATCTGTAACCTATTATGAGCATATCATTGGAGAAAGTTGTAAGTTGAGGTATATAAACCTTGACTCAAACTATTTTCAGATAATGTGAAATCTTTTCACCATTATCATTACATGACAAATGAAATATGTTTTTGTTGTAATGAAAACTTAAGTTTGCACTTCTACATGGGTAGAAATGAGGTGCATCTTCATTCTCATTTTCAGGGCTTTAGATACATGGATGATGCTATAGTTCCAGTCAGTAGAACTCATTGTCTGCAATTGCAAGCAGCTCATCTGTAAGTGTGGTACAGGCTAAGACTCGACTGTTGCCTGTTCCAGCAGAACCTTCCTAGAGCAGCTGAAGGAAGCTAGTGGAAGATTCTTGACAGAAAAGCGACAGGCTCAGGAAGCCATGGAGTTGCTCAAAATATACCATGCCTCCAAATAGAAGGAGCATATGAAAGTAAAAGTGGACAGGTATTCTGAGGTATGAATGGGGACTTTCCTAGCCCACAGTTGGGTGAGTTACTTTTTATACATGTTTGAATTAATCTGTATCAAATGGTAGAAACTTGAAACTACCCTTTTCCTGTGGAAGCAGGTAAAAACTAGTGATATCATCAGGTTTTTCAAAGAATTAACATATGAATGTAAAACAATCAATACATGTGCATTAACAAGAGTTTGCTCCAAAATTATTTCACCAGATATTATAAATTGCTCATAAAAGTACTCTTTTAATTCCATTAAAGTCATTGCATTACTGTAAAAAGGAGGCTGTGTTGGATTTCATACAGTGCATGTACAGAGTTTCCAGTATAATATAATGAAGTGTTATGATTAATGTATGGTTTTGCATTGTGTAGATTATATCCAGTGGATTCTTCAAGTTTTTACATATAAAATCTTTGTGCATTGGTTTTAAATTAGTATTTTTAATGTTATTAAGAAATGTAACACCAATATTGCTTCTGCAAGAGGAATGTACATACCCGCAAAACAATTTTCAATAAATGTATACATACATTTTTAAATTTACTCATAGCACTTATAGTTTCCAGTCAGGAAAATGGCAACTTTCTTTTTAATCATCAGATACTGTTCAGATTTTCCATACCTCTGTTGCTTTCATGCTACTTTGTTCTAGAATAATCATGACACAGTGATGTGATTTATGTGTTAGCATGTATTTCTATGACTCAGAAGCCACTAATAGTAGGTTAATTATTTCAGATGGTGGCTAACCAATTAGAAAGCTGTTCATCATATATAGTACAAGTATTAATGGGAGAATCCAAAAATCTGTATTGTATTTTGTCCAACATTGTCACATATCAGTCTCAAAACATTAAATTAATGCAATCTGAAATACTGGTTTATCTTATTGTTTGCTACTATGATAAACTATAGTTCAGAGTACATACTAAAATAAAAAGAACATAGTTGGAATTTAGAGTTGGTTTGTAATTATTTAATATTAAACATTTTTGCTAGTGTTTGAAGTAGTGTTAGAGTGCAGACCCTCTGTATTTTCTTCATTTATTTCTGCTGTGTACATTATTTTGTATCACTATACTGTTAATCTGCTTTTACCAATACATTTCCGTGCAACCAACTTCTCACTGCCACCTTTAATGTTAAGTAAAACAAAACATAAATATTCTGAATAAGGAACTGTAATTAGTTGCAACAGTATTTTTAGGCATGATGCATCTGTTTGTCAAGTGACTTGCATTTTTGTGGTATACCTAACCTCCAATAGTGATACGATACCTGAGCAGCCCTGGGTGGACAAAGACAGGGGTTCTAAACCTGTAGTAAATGTACTCCACATACATTAAATGTTACAGAAAACAAATAATGGGATTAGTTTTCTGATAATTGTAGAGCACGCTTAATATTTACAGATTACACATACCATGCTTGGAGAAAAGTGGCCTAAAAAGGTTGGGAACTACTGTACTAAGGTAAAGCAGGGTAATGAAGTTTCTTATTTTTGTGTAATAGTACTTATGACAGCTATGAGACCCGCTGTTTTCTGTGCCCTTTTAAATGCTTGTGGTACTGTAATTGCAGTTAGAAATTTAATCCCTATTAGAAGACGTTTATTTTTTTACTATTAGTGAAACTGTATTCTTAGATTGTTAGTGAATCTTTTATATGGAATGTAGAAAATATTTCCTCCAAGAATAACATTTTTCTGAATATCACTGGGCCTAATTTCACCAGTTTTATGTATGCTGTAGTGAATATGGTGTTCCTCTGGGTCCAGATTCCAGCTAAAGAACCAAAGAAAAGTAAATTATCCTTTGTAGATTAAATTTTCTCCAGAGTTTATTTCAGTGTATAGGTGTTGGTTAAGCCACTTGAAAAATCTTCATGATACTTTAAAATTTATTTGCCACCCTTGGTGAAATGGCATGTTTAATTTCTTGCTGCATTATATAACAGAATAAATGTTAAATGTTTCATTTGAAGAATATAAAAATATGAAGAATATGAAACAGACAACAGGGAACATGAACCAAAAGTATAGAAAATGAAGCAAATTTGAGTGGGTCTCTTTGACCTACCATAGATATACTAATGTTTAACAAATAATTATTTAATAAAGTGCTTGTATTCCAGTCCATTGTCTCATTCTGAACTGTGCTTGGAGCCTATTTATTCAAGTACAATGTTTATTGAAGTAATGTTTAATCTTGCATGTTAGAGTGTAAAGTCTGAACATTTCAGTCATGTGATTAGCACATCTGCTTTGCATTCATGAGGTCCCAGAGACCAGCTATTCTCACTGAGATTTCTATGGCTTTCCGTAGTCCCTCCAGGCAGGTGCTGAGATAATACCTTAAATTAAGACATGGTTACTTTTTTGTACATCCTTGCCTATTTTTTATTGACTAATAATCCTATCACTAAACACTTTAAAGCTCAGTGGTAACTATTTGCACCATATGCTTTAACAGTCACTAACTTTGCATCTTTCCCACCATGTTTCATATGATTATTAGAGTAAACAGCAACTATTCCCTGAAATAGTGTTAACCAGTTGATCTTTGTAATGGATAAGTCATTATTTAGATAGAAGTTAGTTTAAGTTATTTCAGATCCAAGACGATGTGACCTTCTGGGCTGACACTTTGCAGCCTTGTTAGTGGTTATTAATTTTTGGGGGGGAACATAATGCCTCCATCTTCAGGGTAAAAGTACTGCATACAAGAGTTCACAGTGCCACAGCCCAGAAGACCATAGTCTGAAAATTAGTTTAAACAGTATGCAGTAGTTTTTTGATGTACCAGTATTAGAGAAAAGAATGCAAGCTGTGTTATTTGCATGAAAAATATTTTGAGAAGAAGGTTTTCAGTTTTGTGTATATGTAGGGCATTCAGAAGTTTAAGATAAGAGCAAGCATATACTTCAGTGGTCACATAGCTGTCACTATGAACTTTTTAATACAACACATTCACCAATAATGAATACATGCAGAACATTATAGTAAATGTATTTGTATTAATATTGTTAACCAAGTTTAGTTTGCATTGCTGTAAATAGTGCGACTTTAAAGAATGAGTACATTGAAAATTGTTTCTGATTGAAAGAAAGTCATGATAAAGATTTATAGATAGATGGGACCTCATACTGTAGCTATGTAGTTATCTGATTACAGTTTCTTATACTACTACATTTTGTTGTAGCCTGGACATGTATGGTATTGGCAGAAATTACTGTTTGTTAAATGGTAGAGTATTTTGCAAGGAGAGATTTTCTGTCACTGGAAGGTTTAGTTTAAACAGTAGTGTACTTCAAAGTATACTCGGTGTTTCCAAGGAGTAGCTTATAAACGTTAGACAGATTTTGTTGTGGTTATGATGTAAAAAATGCATTGATCTACCATGGGAGTGAATATAAATATGTGCAACCATTAGTCTTACAGTTTTATAAAATGTAAAGCATTAATGATTTCTCAGACTGCGAAGAGCAAGTCTGATTGTGCAGTTGAAATTTTGGAAAGGAAAGTATTTTAAGAACAGGTTTGCCTAATACCAAATGTTTTATAAATGCAGATGCTTGAATAAATCTTTATATGAAACAAGACCAATTTGATAGTGGTGTACTGAAAGCTGCAATAGCAAGTGACATTGTTATATTCTGAATCAAATGACAACCTGCCTATACAGCATGGTTTCATTAGAGCAGTGAATATCATCAAACAAATTTAATAAAAACAAACTATGCACTTAGGCTTGATTTCATGCAATATGCAATAGCTGTAATATTGACATACATATTAAATATGTGAAGCTAGAAGCATATTATGACACAAGTAGGAGAATGTAATTCCTCAGAGTGTCTCGATAGGAAGTGAAAACAGTTTTCATTTTTGTTATGAATTTGGAAAAATACTTGGTAAAGTAAATGAATTGATCTATTCTTGCTCAGGGGGTTGACATTGTTACATAAATACATTACATTTTTCAAGTTAAGAGACATAATTTGGATTAATTAAGTGCTGTTGTAAGATCTGTTCAGGAGATAGTAGTATTAAAATGTATCTTAGGGAAATTGGTTCTGAGGATGTGGACTGGATTGAACTAGATTATAATTTTATCGAGCATGAAGCTTCACCAGTACTCTGTATGGTTTTATTATCATACAGTTAACTCTTTATTTCTATAATCCCCATCCATCCATATTTCCATGTATATAATACCATTTTCCATAAGTGTTTGGTTTAACTGAAGTGATTTGTTAAATTATTTTTTAAGTCATATCTTGGGACTATTAACCAAAAAACAACAACATATTTTTAATGGGAAAGACAACACTTCTATAGATACGTCAAAGAAATCTATGTTATTTATTGAAATTACCATTGACTAGTAATGTTAGTGAGGTATATGGTCTATAAAATTGCATTATATACTTTAATATGGAAGATACTCTATTGTCAGTGTGTAACAAACTGTGGAAAAGTTCTGTAGGCTGCCACTACTACAATTAAAATGGTCCCATTTACTTATTTTTATCTTCAGATATTTGTCTTTTTTCTTTATCATAACATTTATGGGCTTAAATTATTTTTATTTTAAGTTTGTAACTATAAAATTAAACTAGTTTTATTTTTCTCAGTACTTTCATTTTTTGATTACAGTTCTAACCCTGTTCAGTTATTAAAATGAAAATTTGTCTTGTCAGTGACATTGTTATGAAGAAATAAATTGAAACCACTGAACTCAAGTCAAGACAGTTAAACTGCATTTTTTAAAATGTCCTTAAACAAGGAAAGAAGATGACGTTCCAGGAATTAAAGCGAGAAGCCGAGAATAGGGACAACTGGAGAGCTCTTTTTGGGCAGAGCAATGGACCTGTCGTAAGACAGAACACTTAATAATAATAATAGTTGATAATCTACCTTTGAAGTTTGCAACTTCTGTAACAACTCTAAACTGCGTAAGAAACTGAAGAACACAATCAATAAAGCACACTTTCCCATCAATAATTAAATCTGAATCCAGTAGTTCGGAAGATAAGAAAATACTGTATAGTATATAAATGCATATTTAAGAGGTGTACTTGTTTGATGCAGTTTAGTTAGATTAATAAAAAACTGTAAACATTTATGAAATGTTTAATATGAACAGACCACCATTAAATTAACTCATTGAGGAAAACTAATAAAAGTGAACATTTGTCAAATGTTTTGCATTTATTGCAGCAACACAGTGGTTACACCTTTGTTCTTTATGTTCATAATAAGCCTCAACCCAGATATGGAATTCATTTTCCCACCTTGCACTCCCCTCCTCACTCATTTATCCAGATTTGGAAAAGTTGGTGCCTGGACAGGATGTATGTAATTTTAAATATGTGGGATTTGCAGGCTTTTTTTTTTGTTTATTTTGCAAAACTGTCAGGTAATTTTATTTTTTGCTTGAAGTCAAGTCTGAGAGTGCATTTTTATTGTTAATACTAAGTGGCTAATGTAAAATTTAATTGTAAAATGGCATAGGCTTACATTTTCTGAAGCCAATGACATTATATGCTACAATCCATAAATGGCCAGTGTTAATGTGGATTCAATCTACAAAAGCCCTGGACAATGATTATTGCAAGACTGATCGGCTGTGGGAATTATAACACAATTAATTGCTCAAATTTCACCAAAACTCATGTCATCTCTAAATACTTTTGCATTGACAAGGAAACACTTTTTAACCTTTTTGAAGCTTATAAGAAATTGTGAAACAAAGTAAGAGATGTGTCCTGAAAAAAAAAACTATATGTAGTGTTTATAAGTGTGTTTGATGTATGTATGGTTTTCTTATGTGTAACAAAAAATTAATAAACAGAAATGAGAGATAATTGTAGTGCCATATCAGTGGAGGGAATAATTAAGTTTAAAAAAATCTAATTTTATGTATACTGACAACCATCGTATGGATGTATGTAAACATATTCGCATAGGTTGCTAGTACTTACCATTTGCAGGTTTAATACAAAAAGCTCAGTATTTTATCATACTGCATTGTATTATTATATTCTGTTAAGTTCACTGGACTGCTGTGCTGTGTATATGCCAGTTCTCCATGTATAATTGATTGCTACTGGTATAATTATGTGTGATTGTTTGTTATATGGTACTGTACTGAAATTTTAACACATATTAGTGTATTCCCATAGATATGTATTGTACCTCTTCTGTTCTGAAGAACTAGGACCACATTTAAGAGAAATTGAATCTGATCTGGTCTGTATATCTTATGCTTTAACTGTGTCCTGTGAGCAGATTGAAAGGTCAGCTGACTTAAAATTTTCTGTGATCCATACAAAGACTGTCTCATTTATTCCCTTATACCAAAACATAATAACATGAAAGCAGTATTATTCACCCAAGATTACATAATTCCCATGTAATACACATATTTGAATTTACACAGGTGAGAGGAGAAGCAGCCCTTTTGGGAACCAGAAAGGAGGGTATGGATGAGTGGGAGTGAGACACCAGTGTGGTTGGGAAGCAGTAAGGATGGAAGTGGGAAGCTGCCGCATTCCACATCACTTGTCTGTATCCTCTTTTTTTGTCCCCTAAAAGGGACACTTTTTCTCTTTTATTTTCTTCTGCCACTCTACCTTCTGGCGCCATGGCTCAGACATGGCTTTATCTCCCTCATCATAATCTCAGTGCCTCTGATTGGCCAGTCCATCTCCTTTCCCTAAGCCATCCCCCTTTGCACAACACTCCTCATATCTCCCACCAGTAGCAACATCCCTTAGTATGAACACATCAAGCAAGGCCTTCAGTCAAGACGCCAAAACCCATCAGCATACTCACATCCCCAGTTATATAGTTTGATGTACTGTTATGCAGTTCCAGTTATGTGTTTCATATGCAAGAATGGTTTAAGAGGACGGGTCATTTTGTGCTTCCTACAAGACTCTACCCTTAGTTAGCTTTTGGTTGTTGAATACTCCTCACTTTAGCCCTGATGGTGGAGCAGTATGTTCATCTGAAGCATTGGCAGCACAGCCCACTTCCATATGGTGCCAGCACTGAAAAGCAGGGTCAGCGTCAAAGATTTTCTTTGTAGCAAGGACAGGACTGGGTGAGGAGTGAGGTTCTGAATAGGAGTTTAATAGAAGGTTTTATGATAATTACAGTGTTAATCTCTCTCATATGCAGCAAACAATTTTAATACAAAAATGTTGGGAGGTGACATTTTCATCCACAGATGTTTACATGAGTATAAGCTAACTTAACCATTGTTTTGATTTGTTTGAAAGTATTGTATGGATCATTGTCTGATACCTTTGTGTCTTAAAACATATTCCATGGTTTTAAGGAGTCTACGGTTAACTGAAGTTATGGACACGAAAATTCACTAACATCATTGTTTCAAGTGGTAATCCACAAACTAGCAACCATTGTTGATGGTTTATTTTATTCCAGTTTGCAAATTGTAGTTAGCATTGTTATGTGTTGGAAAATTAACTCATTTAAAACCTTTTAATTTTTTTATAGTTTCTGTCCTTGTTCATACTTCTGAATTGTGAATTTTTACTATGGGCACTTATGGCATCTATTTGACTTTAATACCGTATAGGTATTTTAGTTATTATGTTGTAAATAATTATGTTTAGGCTTGCTGGCAATAATTATGTTTGTAAATGTTGCTTTGTGAGATAGACTGAACCAATCATAAAACCCACTTCTAATATACAAATCCTTGAATCAGAAGAGGTTGGGAACCATTGAGCTGCATAATATTTTTCTGAAGAAATTTCACACATTCTGAATTAACTAGTTAGGTACACATTAGTATTATAATTCTGTGTGTTTACACACTTAAAACTCCTCAGTGAAGTTCTTTCAATCACGTTAAACTGATATTTGCTGCAAATTTGTAAGACACATGTTATTAATGGAATTTTTATGGTTGATGTTGATAGGTAGTATCAGAGTTACATTTCATGTTCCACACGTTTTTAAGCTAAAGGACAATATTAAAAACTTCTTCATACTACTAATTTTAGATAAATGTGTTGGTTCAGTATCACTCTGTGAAATTCTCTTGATACTCTTAATGCACCCTGATGTAGAACTCACTTGTTATGTGAACTGTAGGGAAGTGATATATTTATACAAGAAGGAAAAAGGGGGGATTGTTTTTTATACTTCATATCTGACCAGAGTCAAAGGTTTTAAAGTTACAAAATTTTACTCTCCAATACAGTTTGGTGTATGTTAGAAGAAATTGGATGTTCCTCCATCAGTTCCTTATTTTGTTATTAGACATGATTTTACAGGGTACTAGATAGGGATGAGTGGTCAGTGTCACACCCCGGCCACGCTTTTCCCCTGGGAGAGGACCCCAGTACCCATTGGATAGAAGGCTAGGTGGATCCCAGAGCCAGGCTGGATGCAGAAACTGGAGGATAATTCCCCTGCCCCCATTAAACATCAGGACTTAATATTCCTCTGAATTTGTTACTTACTAAGCAGGTGCTTAGTCCTCGGATGAAGATTGGTTCTTTTTTTAAGCAAAAATTATGTTTTTATTTACGTAATTTGACATAAAAAATTGTAAATCGAGGGATAGATGTATTCTTTGGAAAGTATCAAATTGAAAGTGCTCATGTTCTGCAGTTTTCTAAATGCATTTTATACTGAACTATAAATAAAATGTTTTTGTTTGGTAAGTTATTCATTTTCAACATTGTATATTACTGTAATTTATTTTATTAACACAGTGCAGATTACAAAGATTGTTTAATTTTAAACAACTAATGTTCATAATAGAGAACCTTTGTTTTCTTAGATAAGGTTTACAGTAAATTTGGGCCTGTACAAAATTTACTGCTGACATTGTCAAGATATATTCACATTATCCTTTTCAATTTTAAATGATATGTTTGAAATGCTGGAAAGCTGGGAATGATATTCTAAGCATACATGCAGTCTTTTGATGAAAGTTTTTACATTTCAAATGTGTGATGATGTTAAAATAAGAAAACACATTCTGTGGACATTCACATTTTATTGTTGTAGCAAGGAGTATGGTTGTACAAATTAAATTGCAGCACATTTTCTGGGCATGAGTGAGTCATACGTTTTAATATATGTTGGCTAGACTGTCAGTGCCAGTGTATTTATATTCATACTATTTTAGTATAAGAACAAGTTCCACTTACTATGGGCAGAGAATTCAGAAAGATTACTTAAAAAGTCTTTGTTGACATAACTTTAATGCAGTTATTCTAGTAAGTTGGTACTATTCTGCATTCCAACAAGATTTGCATTATGATTATAATCTTATGTGTTCTGAGTATTCCTATATTATTATATCACATACAAATGCCATTTTAAATGTATTATAGAAATTATCTTTGTGCTGTTAAGTGTTTAATTCACGTCCTGATGAAGTCTTTTAAGATGAATAAAATATTTTTAATTTGGACTGAAATTATAACTTGCAAGAATATGTCAAAACCAGGCTGTAATAAAGTATTTCAGGGCCTTACCTTGTAGCTTTATTTCAAACATCTGAAGTGGAGGTACTTTTAAAAGTTAGTTCAGTCAGAATGTTTTGGTGATGTATATTCATATATTTTTATAATCTGTTAAATATTTCAAGTGTTGTGCTTGAGGACATTTAGTGAGGTAATTATTATTAATATAAGTTAGTAAATACTAGTATAATGATCAAGCTGAACATGGTAATCAAGCCCAGATACTTCTTAGCCCATATCCCCTGTGCATTACAGGTTAAACATGTGTCCAATTCAATAACGAAAAGCATTCATTTTTTAACTTATGAATTTATGTAAGCATATTTTCTACAAAGTATTGTGTGGCTTCTTTGATTTTGAGTTCAAATCTTCAGTGCCTCTGCACCTATTAGTGAGTTTTGAACTTAGCAGTGTTACGATAATTGACATTGCAGTCCAGAGTTTATCAGCCAGAAGTGTTTTATTAGTCAACAAACCACTGGCCTTCTGGAAGCTTCATAATTTTTACTTTTCACCAGATGTTTTAAAGTAAATAATTTTGCTCTTCTCTTGCAACTTATGGACCTCTAAGTGATCAGAACTGTCAGCAGTAGACATGAAACAAAAGGTAATTTTCAAAGTAAACTCATAAGTGAGTTACTGTTCCAGACAGTAGTAGTTCCTAATTTAACATTTAGAATTCTCTTTAAAAACAGAAACAATGTACATATATGTAAGGGTGTATGATGCTTAATTTTGAAAGGGTATTATCATATTGTGAAACATTAAGGGAGGGATCCAAGGAAAGCCCTGATTGGCAGACTTTAAACTGACTTTGCTGTTATTTAAATATGATTAATAAACTCGCCAGGTTATCCTCTTACAGACAGACTTGTCTATGAGCATCACAATAAATGTGTCTGGACTCTGAGGCCTGTCGAAGAGGAGGATCCAAGTAAAGACATAGACCTGGAAATCGAAACAAACAGATTTACTTGAAAATGATTTACCTAAAAATTAATTTCAACCTGATTCATTATATTCGATTACTCTTTGATGGGATTTGAAGAAGTAACTGGAAAAAGTTGGATGTTGAAGCGTAGATAACCTTCTTACCGACTGGGTTACCGCTAACGAAATACGTGACTTGTGTTTGCTACTATGCATAGGTGACAGTACAATACCCATGGAGTTAAAATCGAAAGATAAGTATGGTTTCAGTCTTCTTAACTGCACACAATCAATGATGCTATTTGGAGAAATGTATGCCATTGGTTGAATACAGCTATTGGTTGATAAATGCTATGATGATTGGCTCGTGTAAGGAAACCAATTAGATTACAGAATTCAAAGCTTCCGTTGAAACGGTCTGATATTGTCGTGGTACGCATTTGTGGAATGTAACGTGTTTTGTAAATAACAAGGAGCAATTTAAGGTAGTATTAAAAAGATATTTCATTACACACTCCTTTTACTCTGTCAATGAATTTATGTTGTTTACAAATAAGTGATAAATTTTCTTCTGTGTGTAACGGGTACATCTATTTGTAGCTAATCATTTCTTTAGGTGAACCCTTTGTTTTGTATTATGTGAAATTTATATAATAGTATGTATTGTATTATTATTATGACTTTTTCCACATCCTATTGTCATCTGACTGTCTTATGGGTCCATGGAATGTATATAAATTATTATTATTGATACAGCACACTAATAAAGAATTGAATTTAAGTGTACATCTATTACTGGTGTATGAAGCAATACATAAATGTTATTAATTATTATATGAGACTTTCCTGTCGGAATAGAGAAACGGTAAAAATTGTAAATTAGCTTTACTGTGACGCGTGGACGAATCTTTGTGTAGGAGGGTAACCTGATGAGTAGTTTAATTAGTTATATTTTGACAGTCCTAGAGTTGGTGTATGAAGTCAGCTAATAAAAGATTTGGATCAATTGTGAACATTGGATGAGGGACTACTGCCCTCTAGAACAGTAATTCACTTTTGAGTTTACTGTAGAAATTACCTTTCATCTTAAGTCTACTGCTGACAGTTCTGCTTATTAAGAGGCCCATAAGTTGAAAGAGAATTGCAAAATTGCGTGAGCTTGGCAGCTTTAGCTGTACTTGTTAGGTGTTAAAATTACTTGTTTTGCCTTTCAGAAACAGCTGGAATAGAACAGAATTTAATTACATTCCAGATTTGGGAAATTAAAATTACATATTTTAGCTTTAAGTTGCAGCAGACATGCATATTTTTCATTTAGAATTTGTATTACATTAACATTTACATGGAAGGCTACTATTTAGATAATGTACGTGGAAGAGTATTTAATTGTTACATCAGACCATTTCATACATGTTGGCACTGTGTATAGGAGGTAATGGATGAATTTTATTTATTGTAAACCAGTCTAAAAAGAGTTTAATATGACAATATGAAGTATAAAATACATCATTCCCATCATACCATGATCTCAGTTGATTAATCCTCCTACTTTTAATGAAATGCCCATTTTGTTCTCCTTGAAACAAATTGTCTGTATGTATCATTTAGGTTGTTTTGGTCAGAAATTGTATATGATGAAAAATTCTTGTAACATATACACTTTTTTATTCAAGAAGGAAACTTGAGTTGTGCAGTGAGCCATCTGCTTCTCTGATTTTCTCAGTTTTTACTTGTTCATGATTCTTCCTTATACTTTTATTTGAAGTATTTATATTTTACTTATTTTAAAAATGTCTTGAAATAATTCAGGATGTTTTATTTAGAGATAGAAACATCAAGCCATTTGATTAATTGAGATGGCCTATGTCAAGACTATTAAAAAGTGAATGTTCAGTATTTTGGAGTTTTCTTGAGACATGCACCAGTTTAAAAAAGTTTATGCAAGTTGTTGTGTATTTATTTGTTTGTTCAGTAACATAGTTGATTTTATGTATGTGCAATTTTTTTAGTATATTTCAGAGTGTACAATGGAAGATACCTCAAGCAATGTTTCATACCTTAATCCAAGAGACCCCAGTATATATCTAGGAAAAAGATTATTTGAAGTTAAACGGACAAATTTACTGTCTCTTTTTGGAGATGAAGTAGAAGAACATACTGTTTCAAAAAATGCAAAGGTGAAAGTGTATCTCAGAATAAAGCCAACAAAGAATGATACTGCACCGATTTTGGCTCCACCTCAGGCAAGTTGAGACCTCTGTTTTGTGTGACAATATATTCGTATTTATAAATATTTTTATATATGCTGATTTTCAGCTTCTGTATAGTCTATTTTGTGTTGTATTAGATAAGGTAATGAAGTGTATCATCTATGTTGGTAGTTTGTTTTATTGTGAACTTCCTGTGAATCTGTTGACATGTTTTACCAGTTTGCTTGTATTATTATTTTATGATCTGCTGCACTGACTTGCTCGCATACTCTTCTTCCTTACAGAATCTTATTACAAATCAGTTTGCTCAGCAACTTTCATGTGTGATACTTACAACACTGTGAAAATCTTTACAAGTGACTTGTATATAAGAAAGTGAGTCTTGAGTTTGTCTTGTTAAATTTTACTTTCTGCTTGTTTTGTCTTAAAGTACGTGCTTTCCTAGAACAGGTCATACATTTATTACTTATTATAAATATAAATACACTTACATGTATTATAGGGATTCCAGTTTATCTGTGTCTTACAGGCTATCTGCTTCTTCCTCGAGAATTAACCATAAATCCTTTGCTAGATTACATGAATTTACAGCTGTTTTGAGGACAGTATGCCTCTGCATAATTGGAAAGTTTTAAATTGGTGTGCAGTTAGAGCTTGAATAATATTAGGGCTTTTTTTCTTTTCCTTCAAAACAATAAATTTAGAATATTTTTGTAAGATTAAATCTGACTACCTTTTTTGAGCTATTGACTGAAGATGAAAAAACATGGGCATGTCATGCAGGGCATTGCTGTGCCCCACAGAGGTAATAAGCATTAGTTGAAGTTTTTGGTGAACAAATGAGTCAAAAATTGTGTCCTGTCTGCACATCTGATTTAAGTATTTGTGAGTTTCATATATGAGGCACTAAAATGTAATGGCATGGAATTTCTCTTATTTCAAGACAACTATACTATTTCTAGAAACATTTTTTCAAAATGTGAGACTTGCACAGAAGCTTGTCAGCACTTTGAGACTACTTTGAACTATACTATACTATAAGGAGAAAATGGGCAGCCAATAATCAGCTTCTCCTGCCCTGTTATGTAGATAGCATGCCATATTACCATGTAGGACCTGGACTTGTGATAAATTTGAGACCTTGAGTGTAATTGAATAGAAATGAAAGTGCATAGGAAGCCTCCAAAAATGTCCATGTGGCATGTGGATTGGTCATGAGAACTGAATGGCCTGAAACTGGCTTAGAATTGTGTCCAATGGCAAGCTTTGATATTAGTAGTGTTGCACCTTGGGATTCTGCTGTTGGTGTTAGGTAGTTGGTTGTGCTCTGTTTATTAAAGCAAAACATATTTCAGATTTATGAAGTTTGAACTAGAACAGAGCCATTGGATGGATAGATGGATGAATATGTCTGTACACTCTTACAGACTGCTGCTAGAGTTGAGCATACTAGAAGAAACTGTTGAGTCAGTTTTGTAATGAGGCCATAAGGATGAAAAGAGGAGTAAATAAATAACATGGTTTATGAATGTGGTGTACAAAGGATATGTAATGAAAATTGTAAATGAGAGTTGAAAAATTTCAGATACTGTACAAATGCATATACTTCTACTGGCATTTGTAGGGTTAAAGTTCCTTCATGCAAACATGGTTTTATATGACTGCATTATTCCATATTGTACTGTGTGAATGAAAGTGGAGCTCTGTAGAATATTGATACTCTTTATTTAACTGGATAATTACGGTATATAAAGTATTTATTGTAAAAGGAATAAGATCAAGACTCATTTTAATCTCTGATAATAGGGTCCCGAAATTAAAGTCTGGATGTTAAAGTCAGCCATTGGATATTGTGCTAAGCCAAATGATTGTTCTTGCCATTACACAGAATCTTTAAGCAGTTCCATCCATCTTTCATTCTCATGGCACTGTAGTTACTGTAACAATTTCAATATTAATAAACTTTTAATCACAACATTGCTTAGAAATTTCCATATTTGTGTACACATATTAAATGTATTAATATAATTGTGTGATGGATACTTTTGTCTGTAGTTAAATTTATGATAACTGCATTGTTTTCATGTATCTTATGATGACTTCTTGCATTCTTTTAGGATCGATCATTTGAAGTTAAGGGTTCCCATACTTTGTTAGTAAGATCTCTGAAAGATCCCATGGTTCATGAGTAAGTATGGTATTCAAGGTGTAAGCAATTTATATTTACCTTTATTTTCTTATGGCAGTGATAACTAATGCATTTCTGGCTTGACCAGTCTCTGATCTGAAGTCCAGCACATTAGCCCATGAGCTAAACTGCATTTTGTTATTTGTATTACCTAAATAAACAATGTTAACAATTCACAGTTTGTGTAGTTTTAATTTAAAGTTGTTTGTATAATTAACAACAATGTCTTGTCTTAAGAATTCTCTTCTAAAATTAGAATGTGAAGAGAAATCTCAAAATATATTTTACATGTTGGATTATTATATTTTACATAAATTTGGAATTTACTGTTTGAAACTATGCAATTCTCTCACTGATCAGATTCTGATAAGGAAATGAAACAGAACAGAAAGACCAACAGTAAAGATTAAAAATACATTGTTTTAGTGGAAACTATATGAATTGGATTACAGCACACACCATCAATCATAACCAAATTCATCCCCTTTTAATAGTCTGTCCCAACCTTCCCTATGACATTCAAGTCAGTTGCACAAAAAAAAGCTTTGCAAGTGCGAACATGGTGTATTAATGACTAGAATGTGTGTTCATTCTCAAAACTTACTTTTTATCACAATTGTCTGCTGCTGTTGGTGAAGTATTTATTATTGCATATCTTAACAAGGATGTGCTGAATAAGGCAGCAGTACGTGACTGGTAAAAAGGTTTTGGTATGCAGGAAGTGTTTGTGACGGAACATCTGGTATCGGACAATATTGAGACGCTAACACTCCACACTGTTGAAGAAACATTAGTGCAATCAACAACTGCTTTGATGCAAGAATTGTTTGGTGAGCACACTGTTAGATGTGGCCTTTGACCTACAGGACTTCTTTCTGTGGGTATTTTTTCAAATAAAGAGTTTATTTGAATAACTCAGAACTTTGGGGAAGTGAAACACAATACTGAACAGATTGTTGCCATTCCTCATTGCTGCTGTTGGACTACAGTAACCCTAGTGCCATTTGTACCTTTTTACCCCTCATTTTCAGGATCTCGGTGGCAGGCGCTTTTATAACCTTGCATAACATTTATCACATTTTAGCATACATTTCTTTATTAATTGTTTTGATGTAATTCTTGTCACTGTTAAACCCTCTACAGTTTGGCATGTATATTTTAATTTTACCACATGTTATGAACTCAGGAACTTGAAATTGAATTCTATACAGCTGCAAATAGCCTTAGAAGCTGGCATGCCTCTAAACCCACACATCACATGATGCATGTGCATGCACACACAACAAGGATGTTTAATGTTTCTGTTATACTGAACACCATTGATTTTAATTGAATAATGAAGTTTCATTTATGCTGTAAATGACCAGATGTTACAATTAAGCACATAACCATTTATTTTTCATGGTTCTGTATTCAAAGTACTGTGTTTGAAACCATTGCCTTTCATGATTAAATTAATAGTTATTTTTATTCTTTTCGTCCTCTGTTTTTGTGCTGTTATCAGAACCTGGGATGTTGCTCGGGCTTTGACTACTGTTTTTTTATCAGTGTTGTTGTTGTTGTTATTATTTTCTCAGATTCAAATTTACCAAAATATTCATGGGTAATACAAGTCAGGAAAAAGTATACACTGAGTGTGTTCATGATTTGGTAAAGGACTTTGTCAATGGACAAAATTGCCTCCTTTTTGCATATGGAACAAGCAGTGCTGGAAAAACTTACACTGTTCAGGGTAAGTTGTGTTATTTTTTCATTGCCATGAATTGTATATAAGCCTGTATTCAAATTTAGATTTTCTAAGATGATGTAAGAATACTTATTGAATTCTGTTTGTAGGAACTTCTCAAGAACCTGGTATTATTCCACGGGCAATTAATGTCCTGTTTAACAGCATTCGTGGAAAGGAAAGTCACAGCTGTAGGTTCAAACCAGATATGGTTAGCAGAGTTGTGGAACTTGATGACAAGTCAGTGAGCCAAGAAATTTCATACAAACAACAGATAATGGCTTGGTCACAAGATAAGTACAATGTAAGTGGAAGGAGAATAGTTAAAAGTTCATTGTATAAGTTAAAGGAATTAAAGTAAAATTTCAACTTTCTTAAAAGGGAGTTACTTCTTTGTAAGGAGAATATTAAAGAAATACTGGTAATTGGTTTTAAATTAAAGGATTCTTTATTCCTTAAACAACTTTTGTTACATTTCATATTTGTAGTTATGCTAAAGATTTTGTAGAGATCTATATGTTATATTTCTCTCTTTAGGTATTCAATTCCCAGATCTCTGAAACAAGCGTAGACAGGCGATCAGACTTCACATCCACCGCTATTGACAGGCAATGTATGTACCAAGTTTTCTAGGCAATTAAATCCTGGCTATTGTATTATTTTTATTAGACTTCATTTAGATTTATTTTATATGAGTTTTACTTTAGAAGGTTTAACTCCTGCCTAAAGAGGTAATTTTAGATCAACATCCAGTCTAACTTGTAAACCTGTATTTCTGCTGTGGATTGGCCTTTGCTTCAAATGTGTAGTTTTGTTGAGTACACAGTAGTATGCAGCCATCCAAATGTTTACTCATTTTCATATTTTGTAGAACCTGTATAAATAATGTGATATAGTTCTAATGTGTAGAGTTGTAACAAATGTGTAGTTCTGTTGGTTTGGAAAAGTTATTGATGTATGCATAAAGATGCATAATAAGAACTGACTAACTCCCTGGTAGCAGAACCTGCAGGTTCAACACCGAGAACACCAAAGCCCGCCACTGACCACGATCCTGAGCCAACTCTGTCCATTTATCCCCACAGCCCCCCTCTGTAAGCTCCATCTTGATGTTATCCTCCCATCTCCTTCTTGGTCTGCCCAGTGGTCATTTTCCAGAAGGATTCCATACCATAATCCTGTATGCAAACCCCCCCAAGTGTGCTACATGCCCAGCCCACGGAGCCTCCTAGATTTCATTATCCTCACTATGCTAGGTGACCCATACAATTCACGCAGCTCCTCGTTATGAAGTATTCTGAATTCCTTACTTATTTCATCCCTCCTAGGTCCAAATATCCTCCTGAGCACCCTGTTTTCAAACCCTTGTAATCTACGTTTTTCCTTCAAAGTAAGAGACCATGTTTCACAACCATACAAGATAACCAGCAAAACTATTGTTTTGTATATCCATGCATAATAAGAAAGCAAACAAAATTAAAGTGTGAAATACCTCAACCCATTATTTGTTAAACTTCGACTGTTTGATTGTTCATTACCCTGGGACTCATGTATCTGCAATATGTTCTTGTAAATCTGTGCCAGTATGCACCATATTTGATTTTAATGGCAGTGCAGTTTATATGGCTTTTTCTCTTCCAGGTCCTGACTTTGTCTCAAACATATTCCGTGATATGCAAACACAACTAAGCGAGTCTTCACTTGTAGCTATAGAATCTGAAGAAGTTGTTTTCTCAATTTGGGTTTCTTTTGCTGAAGTGTATAATGAAAATGTATATGACTTGTTAGAACCAATGGAACTGAAGAAACAAAAGAGACAAAACTTAGTATTAGGTGAAGATAAAAAAGGCCAAGTTTATATTAAAGGTAAAGATGTCCTTAAATGACTAAAGGAGTTATGTTGTGGTAATTATATAGAATACATATGTATGTAGTTAATATTTATTTTCTTTTTGTGTTTGTATGTGTATAAATATTTATAGGAAGTTGCTGAACAATTCTGTTTGTTTATGGATCATTTTGTTTTGGGGTTGTTCCTCTATGAAGTTATCTACGATCTCATGTTAAGCCATCCGGTTCTTTGTTAAAAATACATGTCAGAGCCATAAAGGAGCGTGCCACCTTTCATGATATGCTTTGTGTGGTTGTGAGAACATTTTTCCCGTCTCCTCCTCTGATGTGCATAGAAGTTGGTGCCGCTGATGTCTGTCACCTATATCTTTATTTTCAGTTGTCTAGACCTATTCTGTGTATTTCTGTTCTCCATATACATATGCAAAGAAACTCTGTCTTGATTTTTATAATATTTCCATGGAAGATTGTCTCTTATGTTTATTTCTTTTATAAATCTCAGGAATCTAATCTAAGCTGCCATAATCCGTTTTCTTCATGTCCATTTGTGAGATCACTTTGATAGTGCAATCATGAAAATTGAATAAAATATCGTGATGGTTTTTAAGTGGTGTAGGTTCCTCTACTGTGGCTATGAGTGGTGTTATTCTTTTACACTGATTAATGTAAGTAATGTATATTATATTATTTGATCTTCTAGCTGTTTGTGTTTTTGTTAGGGGAAGATGCTATGTCTTCAATAAATAAATATATAAATACAGACAGAAGATCAAACGATACAGTTCACACCAAATGAGATTACATGTTATTATGGTTGGAAGTTTTAAGATGACTGTCTTCTTGGATGTTGTTCTGTGTAGTCTTGTAGCAAGTGACTAATATTTTAGGGGTACTTACTGCCTCAATCATTATCACTCTGATGATGGAGCCAGTAAACACTTCTGAAACATTGATCACTTTTTACCAGACTGCATGGTGCAGTATCCCAGAAGACATTAATTTTCAATTTACATCAAATCTACATTAATTTGTTTAAAGCATATCAGTCAACCTCTGAAGATGAATCTACCTCGCTTAAATCACAAGATTTTTTATGTGCACCTCAGAAGGTTTCTGAATATAAAATAAACTTATTTGTAGGTGTTGTTTCATAAAGATAGAAGTGAAAGTGAGTAAGGGAAATAAATTTCAGCACAGCATTGTAAAAATGAACATACAAAAATGATCATTTTGAATACAGAGTACCGTATCATGTGTTATTTTGTGCCCTACTGGCAGATGGTGGAAACAGCAGTATTAGATTTATGACCAAAACAAAATGTCTTCTGTAAGTGTTTGATTTAATTCTTTATTTTTGTGTAATACGTGTTAAAGAAAAAACTGTTTACAGGGTTGCGACATATCTGTGTTAATTCTGGTGATGAAGCTTACCAGGTTATGTTGTATGGACAACATAATTTGAAATTTGCTCCAACAGGCTTGAACAGTGTGTCAAGTAGGTCTCACTGCATTTTCACTCTGAAACTTCTACAGCATGTCAGAAGTGAACACCCAAAATTTGTTCGAGTGAGCATGTAAGTACAACTTTCAACATAAGAATAAATAGTGATATAAATGTTGAGCATCAATGGCTTCTTGGATGTTTTTGAAATATATAACACCACTTTAGGGGTGTGTTCTATTCACAGAAGCAATAAAAGAAAGTCTATAAACATGGCCCTTAGATGCTTTCTCTTTGAATTTTATTTTGGAAAGTAAAGTGTAAAATTTGCTAACAGCAAAGTATTTGTTTACAAATAACTGATTTCAGTGTTACAAATTGCACACGTGGATTTTCTGTTTTCCAATTTTGGTTTCAGGTTTTCATTTTGTGATCTTGCTGGTTCTGAGCGTGCCAAACACACCCAGAATGTTGGTGAACGATTGAGGGAATCTCAGAATATAAACACTTCTCTACTTGTTCTTGGAAGATGTCTGATGACAATTAGGTAATGTTGCTTCTTCACATAGAGCAAGTTCCAGAAATCTGTCAAGAAACTAGTTCTCTTCTTCTGCTGCAACATATATATATATATTGCATTGCAGAAACATTGTGGACAAGGCTGTTTCTGCCTTGCAAACAATGGCTCTGAAGTTGAACAATTTGAGTGTAATGTCATGTGATGTCAAAGAATTCAGTTGCCAGTACTTGCCACTACATTATAAGGTGTAATTTTGTTGGGACAGTTCCTGCTTTACTTTCTGTGTTTGTGTCTGTAGAAATAGAGTAAGAACATTCAAAATGACTGAGATATGATGGCAGTTATTTGGTGAATATTTCAGAGCATGTTTGATGTCTGCTTGCTTTTTCTTTGTTAAACATTTTCCATATAATTAACATTTGTGTGTAAAAAAAATCAGATGTACAAAGTCAAGAAGTTGATTCCATTTAGAGATTCGAAGCTCACAAGACTCTTTCAAAGGGCGTTGAATGGGAAGGAGTCTCTGGCAATGATTGTGAATGTGAACCCTACTCCAGTTTTACATGACGAAACTTTCAGTGTTTTAATGTTTTCAGCTATAGCAAAACAGGTAAATATATTTGTCATACCTCTGTGTGATTGTGTATCATATGTGCTTCAGTAATATTTAGTGTTCAAGATTCTCTATAGAAGTGAGAAAATTTTACCAACTGCTGGAAAAAAATTATGTGTGTGAATACAATTCAATGGAAGCTGAATCTCTACATTCCCAAATTCAAAGTTATTTACAAATAGCACAGTTAAATGTAAAGCGGTAGGATATGAAGGTGCTGTAGATGATGTGATTTAGTTTAGAAGAGCCATAGATATGTGGTTTGGCACTTATTTTTGATACAAATGGTTTTAGTTATTTAAGGTTTTAATAATGCTATCAATAGCTCAGGCTGTGTAGTGTCAGGTGATATGATTAGTTAATAATGTATTGAAAGGGATATGGATGGAAACGCCTGTATCCTTATTTAAGATTCTGCCTCAGCATTTGCATGGAGGAGCAGAAGAAAACCTCAGGAGCCAAGATTTGAACCTTAAACCTTTCAAATATGAAGTAGGTCTGGTCTATGATGTTTGGTTTGATGAAAATGGGAAATTTAGGTTTAATAGCCATTTTCCGGGGTCTGCAGTGGCCGCGAGGTCTGAGGCGTGAGCCTCATGCTGCTTGGTCGCTGGGACCGTGGGTTTGAATCCCACTCAAGCCATGGATGTTTGTTCGTGTTCACATTCACATTTTTCTGTATTGTGCTGTCCTGGGCACAGGTAGAGGCCTTGCGACGGGCTGATCCCTCGTCCAAGGAGTCCTACTGAATGTCCATAGATCAAGCCAACAGAAAGTTGGGACCTGTAAAAGGGTACCGGAAAATGTATATCTATTTTCCTTCTTATGTTATTGTTATGTGGGAGGTCTTTAATGATGTGCTCATAATTTTCAGATAACTCTGGAGATAGTGGAAACTATCACTGACAGTTGTCACCTCAAATTATAACAAAATTTTCTCGGCTAGGCCCAAATACACTATACAGTGTCATCATCTGTATGATGAGAGATACATGAGTGTTGTGTGTAAGGTACTGAGCTTTGTAGGTATATAACAGTCTGGTGATTTTAATTTTCCATCTGTGGTAAAATCAGTAATCAGCACTGTTTTGATCCACAGTTTTATTCCAATCCTTCATGTTAAACCACCTAGGTATAATTATGTAATAAGAGTTTACATTTAAAAAATATTTTAAGAAATTAATTTGTTTCAGTCTGTATCTCCTGATTTTACTGCATAGCAATAGGAATTCAATTCACTGTGTTACTAGTCTCTTCATGGACTTTGTATCGCTATAAAACTATTCTGATCCTATAAGAATTGATGGTTTATTAATGAAGTTTTGCTTGATTTCTTTGTAGATATCTATTCTGCCAGTCAGACATAAGAAACGCCTTCCCAGATCATCACGTTTCTCACAGTATGTCTCTAAGAACTCAACTCTTTCATCAAACTTCACCTGTGAAGGTATGCATTCAGTATAAGAAAATCTGACTTGCAGTAGGAAAGGAAATTTAGTTACTGCTAAATTGTGTGGTTTTCTTCCCTCCCATTAATGATTATGTGTTATGATGCCTTTAAATAATAGCTTCGTGGACTGATTTAAATAGATGTAAATATTTGCAACGTATTGGAGAAACATTTATACTCAATATTTCTCAAAATAGAACCAAAAGTGCAATTTGTTGGCATGAGAACTTCTAATTTGTCATTACAAAGGAACAGGTACTTGTTAGGTTAGGAATTACAGATGAAACTGTCCATAATTGAAATTGACAGTTTTGAGAAGAGATGTGGTTAAGTATCAATACACTGAAGTAAACTGACCTCAAATTTTCATTATCTAAAATGAGATAGTATAATAAAATTAGTGAATGTATAACATATCTAGGAACTTGTTTAATCATATATCAAATACTTTATTTGCAGGAATGTAATATGGCTGTTATATCCATTATTGTTTCTTCAGGATTAAGTTGTCTTACGATTAAAATCAGTTTTATGTGCATTGTTGTGACATATTGTATATTGCAGTTGAGTGGTTAGCACTCACGCTTCTTATCCTCAAAGTTCTGCGATCAGTTCTTGCCCTGGATACCAGCTGCCACTGTGGTTAGACTCTTTGTATTCAACTGCAGCTACATTTTCCTGAACCAGTCTTCCATCTTTAATAGGCTTATGAAATTTTTGTATTTATTTTTTGTTATAAAAATGGTTATATTGTATAGGAAGATAAAATTAATATAAAGGAAATATATTAGTGTAAACTGGGTTTTATTGGTTAAGGTCCATAGTAGGCCTGTTTTGTAATGAACACTGATGTATAGTACCAGGGAACTTATACAAATCTTCAGACCTAAAGATAGAGACAGCATGTTTTTCTGAAATGGCATCTACCTAGAAGTCCACACAGTGTTACAACCAAGAATACCAACATTGACATCTTCACCACGGTGAGAAATTTAGTTCTCTTAAATCTGTTTTATCTGTACTGTAAAACAACTTGTTGTAAAACTTGCCTGCGTAAAATTCATGCTATAATGTCCTTGACTACAATCCTCATTGCAGGTAAGCTATACCATCATCAGTCTTCGATATCTTAGATCCCATGACTTTCTGTGCGTTTCATGGTTGGTGTATTTAATTCCTTTATTATTTCCACATTCATATTATAGTTCAAACAAGTGTATTTGCTGTTCTCAATTCTGCTGTTGTGATTCTGCTTTCATCTCATACACTTCAAGTTTTTCTGCTGTAAGTTAACGTGGATCATGCTACAAGTCTTGTAAACTGTAATTCCTGTATGGTTTTAACCCAGGCTGGGTATGAACATTTGGTCTATTATACCCATTGTTCTGTAATAGTATAGTTAATTGTTAACTATAGAAATCTTGAAATTATGGTGAAGATTTACTGTAGTTCCTCATTCCCAATAACAATCAGTTCAGTGCAGTATATGAGCTTTTCTTTTTGGTTGTCATTGTTTTCTTTATAGGAGATACGACTGCTTCATCGCTAACAAGCAATAGAGATTATCAACAATTGCACAGTCAAATTGAGGTAAGAAATTGTAATGTAATACAGAACAAATTTCTGTAACTTAAAATGTATAACTATGGGCAAATTACTTGACATGTGACTGGCTCATAAAGATCACCTCAGAAGTCATGGTCATGCCTAGCTGGAAACATTTATTTCACTTTTTAGTTCTTAATAGCAGTTTAAGTCATGCAGTCAAGTTCACAATATATTATATTTCCATGTTCGGCAACATCCGATGGACGTTCCGGTGTTAGTGAGAATAGTAACTACACAGTTTATACTCAAACCTGATTTGGCTGCCGTCTAGCAGTAAATCAGGAGACTTGGATGAGAAATGGCCGCTGGAATTTTATTGATGAAACATCTTGAATCATGCTCATAAGGTTCTTTTACATGCCTTAAATCTGTGACATGGAACCACCCATCTAAGTATCCATTTATGCCTGGTACAAGAAATTCAAATTACAACTGCCATAGCTTCCATCACTAGGGACAGTGAACAAAGTTTGGGATGTGTTGGGTTATCATTTTGACATCAGCCATGTGACTCATGGAGCACATATAAAGTCTTTGTGAGGTGTGTACAAAACTTGATAGTTTTGCTATTGACTGGTGTAGGTATGGAGTTTTAAGTATGCTGCATTTGTTTTCTGTGTCATTTTGAAAGTTATTTTGTGCTCATACTGTATAACAAGTCTAATGTGTAATAAAAGTGGGATGGTACTTCCCCTCTGTTTTATCATCTGTGCAAAAAGATTTTAAACTATCAACAAGATGAATACAAAGTAAGAAATCAAATTAAGTGCATAACATTAATTTCTGTTCTTGTGCAAATATCTCTTTTCTTGTGACAGAGGTAAGCTATACTCTTCTAGGTGGGTTTATGAATTTGCAACTAGTAGTGTCACTTGACTTCATGGGCAAAATATGGAACATGTTACTCGTCACAAAATAATTGTGTTAGATATAAATCCTGGTTCCAGAGCAGGGAATGCAGACAATCATAAATAGAATGTAGTCCCTCATCAAACTGATTTTGGTTTGTGAAATTTATTTGATGCTTTTTGTTTTGTGTAGATGCAGCTTTACTTGCTAACCATATTAAAATGTTGTATTGCAGACCCTTATAAATAAAGTTGGTGAACTCAAAAAACAATTGGCATTGGAGCGTTCTGAGAAACTGGCCTTAGAAACTGAAGTGAGACGAGAGCTGTGTGATTACTTCTCCAATATGATGGTTGAAGCACAAGCAGAGTGGGAGTGAGTACCATAAATTGCAGTTAATGTTGCTTTCATCAGGTACTTGAACATCATGCAAGATGGGATAACTCAGAATAATGACTGACAATAGACTTGTTGCCCAGCAAACTGCTGTAAGATGTCATCTTTTCCTTGGGTGGTGGGATGACTTCTTTGAAATGATGTTTCATCATTCATGAGTTGGATTCAGTTTATGGCTGTCATAAAATAGAATTTTTCTCACCAGATTTTTTTATGAATGTTACAATATGCAACTATATAATTATCAGGTCTCAACTGGAAAACACACAACAACGGTATGAGCAAATGGGTGACTGGAGATTGCGCAAATTGGAGGAATACTATGAACAGCAGCAAACAAGAAAAAGACATTGTGCTGATTCCTCCGAAGATGTGGACTGTATATTGCAGGTATGTTAATGATCTTATTTCATTGTCAATTATCTTCATCTAAATTAAGTAAGAAGAATCAAATGATTATCTGCATTAGCAGCTACACCTTTTTCTATCTGGTCTGATTTAGTAAATAACTTAATGTAGCAGAATCCTTTTTGAGCTTATAGTCATTTAGTTGGTGAAAAAATTTCTGCCACTCATGGAATCTGAAGCTTCAATGCTGTACTCACAAGAACCTGTCACTGGACCCTACTTTTAATTACTTCCTATAAAAATTAATACATCAAGAAAGAACATATTTAGCTTAACAATGTTGGAGGAATTACAGAATCCTGTCATAATGTCATTGGTTAAGGTATTGTTTCTGCTTATAGAAGACCCTAGCTTAATCCTTATGTTAGGGCTGGTGTGAATTATTTAATTACATCAGATTAGTGTATTTTCTGTATTCTCTCAAGACTGCTAGTGTCTTTTAACCAATCTGCTTTTCTTGGTAGTCATAAATGGTTGCATCCGATTGTGTAGATAGTGAATAACAAATGTTAGAGTACTGTCAACTCAAATTATATATTTCACATATGTAAATATGTCATTAACACTACATGTTTCAGCATGTTGCTATCTTCTGGTGTACTGTATATACCCTATATTGAGTGTCAAGTATTATTTACTAAAATGCATAATTAATAGAATGATATGGATCTATGCTTAGAACTGATAGAAGTTAAAATGTCAAAATACTGCATTACTACCACACATTTCCCCCCAAATTTTGCATGTCTAAATATATATATATATATATATTTTGAATTCAGTTCATGAACAAAGTGCATGCTGGGGTTATATCTGTCTTGTGTTGATTGATGAATCTGCTGTATTGGTCAGTTTCATTTATTATTTACAGGATGCTGACACAGAAGTGACATGCTTGACAGAGAAACATCATGTAGCAAATGAATTGCTTAAGGCATCTCACAAGGAATGCCATGAACTCTCAGAAAAAAACTCCAAGTTGATGTTTGAATTATCACATTGCAAGTCATCTCTGAAGTATGCAGAGAGACTTAAGGAGGTAACTTTTATAATTAATTACATAATAAATCATTACAAACAGTTGTGCTTAAAAATTTATTGAAAGTGTTAAACTTTATATTTATGATGTAGATAGTTATTGGTATTCTTGTCACTTTTTCTGAGCCCTTGTTCTTATAAATACTTACATTTTCACTATATTTTTATATTCTTGGAGGAATATTCTATTTAATAATTTGTTCGTTGATAATCCAAGATTATCTGTAATGTAGCATGCATGACTAGGATTGATAACTACAGCAATGAGGTAAAAAATTTTTAGTATGTGCAATTGGGGTTCTCACTTTTTCTGCCAGAATTATGAGATGTACATGCTATTTTTAAGTATGGCTGAAGCAATGTTTGCCAGTTTTAAAGTACTACTCAGAATTTACGAAAGGAGATTGAGCAAGACCTCAGAAACCCCATTTACAACATACCTTTTTGTGTATGACATGGCAGGAGCATTAATTTATATGTTCCAGGCTGCCCAAGCTGCTTGTAAGGATGGGGATGGAAGTGTTCTAATCAGTGAGTTTGAAAGTCAGTTGTCAAAAATGAAGGAAGAGCTCTTCGAAAAACAGGGCAGAATTAAGGTAAATTGTGGCTGAAAATTAGTTGACCCTCTGAATCCTGTGTATCAATATAAACCTGTCTTTATTCTCCTTCCTGTACTTCATTTTTAAATGCAATTTTTTTCTGGAGCTGGAATGGCTGTGTTGGTATGGTGACTAGGCTACAGGCTGGATGACTTGTTGGATTTCTCTCTTCTACAGACCACCTCTGTGGCCCACCCAGCCTCCTATACAGTGGGTACCAAAGTTTTTGTCTCAGATGTAAAGTGACTGATCTGTGAAGCTTGGCACTCACTTCCATCTAGTGTCAGGGTTAAAGATTTGTGGAGTTATACTTACACTCCCCATGTGTCTGCTTAATGTGGTGCTTGGTTAAGTATCAGGAACAACTTTACTACTACTTTTACCTTTATTCATTCATTTTTCTGTCTTATCTTTTTCATATAGCTATTTCCATCAACCTTTCATAGTGGCAGTGTGTACAGACTATGCTATATGGCTAGAGAAAATATTCACATCCTAATGAATAATGTGGACAGAATTCTTGGCTGACACCTGCTTACAAAATATTTCTGTGTTGCATGTAAGTGTGCCAATAAATTTAACCATTCATAGAAATTTCTTGTTTTATTTATTCATTTATGCTTTCAGGAATTGGAAGATATTCTGGAGGATGCAAAGGCAGACTGTAAGCAGCTTGAAGATGACTTGGAAGCAACAGAAAAGGAAAGAGATGCCCTTGATCTAAAGCTTGCAGAGAAGGTAAGACGTGGGTGAGGATCATTGCTTCTTTTATCTGATATAGCAGTCATTATCTCAGCTTTTGTAAAGTTCTGAATTTCAGATTAAAAAATTATGTTGTTATTCCCTTTATATGAGCCGGGATAGCTCAGTCAGTATAGTGACTGGCTACGGACTGGGCGACTGGGGTTCAATCCCTGACGGGGGCAGAGGATTTTTTCTCTAGCCTCTGCGTCCAGACCGGCTCTGGGGCCCACCCAGCCTCCTATAAAATGGGTACCGGGGTCCTTTCCCGGGGGTAAAGCCGGCCGGGGCGTGATGCTGACCACTCACCCTCATCTAGTGCTGAGGTCAAGAATGAGTAGGAGCTATACCTCCACTCCCCCCAAGCGCCTACATGGCATATAGTGGGACAGCTTTACTTTACTTTTTATTTCCTTTATATCCATTAACTTATTTTCTGTTGTATTTTATTAAATGTACATGAAATCATTTGAAATTGTGTTAAGAGCTTACTATTTGAGTCCATACTGTACCGTAAGATGCCACCATTATTTCTTTGCCAAAGACTGATATAACTGGATAGCAAATAGTACAGTACCCTGGGGACAAGAACAAAGATGGTTCTCAAAACAATGTTTTCTCCATTAAACCACCTTACACAGCTGGTAGCCTGAGAATAATTCATTATAGGCCAGGTTCTATTCCTACAAATGATAGAAAACATGGAATTATAATTTATTTTCATAAATGTTGTGCAATTTTTATTTTACATTGTTATAATGTCTGTAAGAAAGATGTTTTCCCACTAGTGATAGAACATATATGCGTATGATAATGTAAACACATTTTGAGTTACAGCAGAATTTTCTTCTGACATTACCTCTTAGGCTGGGTCCACACGACCGTACAAAGTACGTCCCTTGTAACGTACATTGTGACGTCCGTCATAGAATTAGGAAGGGGCATATAGGGTACAACACACGAAGCCTAAACCCTTATCAGCTATGCATCACGGCTTATGTACAGTCCAGCTAAAAATGTGGTTAAAGCAGCATATCACTAAACCATTAGGTTGTGTGGCCCCCAGCCTTAGTTGGTTAAGAAAGATGTTGGCATTGTGGAGGATGCCTGTCTCCAATTTCAGGCAAAGGGGAAGGGTATAGTAGCCCTGGTCATCAAATTCATCTGATAGGACCCTCAATGTACATATTCTTATCTTAACCTTCATTGACTGTGGGTTATGGTTTTCATGATGTCCAGGTATCCATGCACTACTTTAGCACACCACTGAAGTTTTAATCCCAGCAGACCCATAGTGTGGGGGGTTTAAAACTATTCCTTTGTGATACAAATTAAAGCATTAGAAGTCTCATGTGTTCAGCAAGCATCTTGTTTAGAATAAATGTTTTATAGAATAAAGCATGTGATTGTTTTTAAGTAGATGTCAGTCATTATATGTGTTATTAGATGCAGGTGATATGTTCCTCTAGAAGACCATACTCAACATCATATTTGACACGTTTATTTTATATAGGAAAGTGAACTTGGACGCAGTTTGGATGCTTTGAGTGATAAACAGCACATATTGGACAAGCAGTTGCATAGCCTAGACGAGAAGGACGAGTGCATTGAAATTCTGGAAAAGCAACTAAAAGAGGTTAGTCTATAAGTACAGACAACTGTAACTGAGTTGTTTAGACCTGGAAAGGATCAACTGAATGCACAAGAATCTGGTTGAGGCTCCTAACAAAGATTAATAATTGAAGGAATGTATCAGTTAAACAGGAACTGTAAAGAAGTTAAGTTATTTTCGTGGTGTAAAGTGCATCATATACTTAAAAAAAGAAAGACTTCAGGTACCTTTCTAAATTCCACATGTTTAAAGCAAGTTGAGAGACAAAGTTTTCCACAGCCAGTCATTACTGTTGAAGGTAGTAGTGACATATAGCACTGTTTATATGATAAGGTGTTGAAAACCATATTCAGTTCTGTTTATTTCAGCTGCAAGAGAAGTATGATGGTGACATGAAAACCATGACATTGAAAAATGAAGAACAAGACAAAGAACTGAAAACATTATTAAAGGACAATAAATCATTAAAATTATTTATGGCAGATGTACTGAAAAAACAAGAGGAAAACAACAATAAGAATGAACATAATCTTCAAGAATTGGAAAATAAATTAAAGGTACTGATATAAAGAGCTTATAATGAATTGAACAAGAAATACTATTGCAGAGGAACTTCAGTATTGTATACTTTTTAAGAATGTCTAATTTTTTGCCTATTTTCCCCACTTTGCGAGGGAAGAGTAAGTTTATGGTATCATATACATGGTATCATCCCAGATCTGTTTTTTATGAAGCTTGGCAGAGTATCATGCCAGTAGAGCCTGTTATGTTTGTAACTGTAATTTCCTATTATCAGTAAAGCAGACATGTGGCCATCTGAACTTGTAAGGTGTATGCAACACAATTGCTTCTTAATATAGGGTCCTGAAATTTTCAGTGGTTAAATATTCCAAAAATATGCAAATTTTTTTATTGTAGAAAGTTATATATATATATATATTGCTTTAGGTTTTATTGTGATAATGATTTATTGAAACAAGACATGCATAATTTTGTATGAAGTTAAGACATGAACATTGGGAATTAACGATTATTATTTACATGTGAGCAGTTACAAATTTTATGCTTGTGTTATATTGTGAAAATTTAATATAATCAGGATCTGCAAGTAGAAATTACATTCAGAAAAGAATCACAGTTGCAGCTTAGAGGACATTATTTAAAGACATGTACTGTTAAGTATGACACAAATTTAGAAGAATGAGAATCAAAAGCTTTTAGCTTTCTCTTTTAATATCTAACAAATGGGGTCCGCAGTGGCCGCGCAATCTGAAGCGTGGGCCTTGTGCCGCTTGGTTGCTGGGACCGTGGGTTTGAATCCCACTCAAGCCATGGATGTTTGTCTGCATTTTTCTGTGTTGTGCTGTCCTGTGCACAGGTAGAGGCCTTGCGACAGGCCGATCCCTTGTCCAAGGAGTCCTACCGAATGTCTATAGATCAAGCCAACGAAAAGTTGGGACCCGCAGTGCTCAGGCACTTGAAGAATGGGTCGTTCCCAGTATATCTAACAAGTTATTGGCATTTTGAAATGAATGGCTATGAAAAACTGAATTGATGTGATATGCTGTGCTGGAATTTTACAGTGCATTGAATGCTTATATTAAACCTTTTGTACTGTTCTTAATAAAATGTTAATTCTGTAAACTTCTCAGACTTTCTGGTTTCAATTACATTGTTTGTTTATCTTTTAGGAATCTGAAGATAAAGTTCTGCAGACACAGGAACTGGTACAAATCCACCAGAAAAGTTAGTATGAAATACTATTGTTGCCACTCTGATTTGTAGTACTTGTCTGGACATTTATTTGGTTGGAATTTTCTGTGAAGTTATGGCATTACATGTGTTTAGTGTTTATAAGGTTCCTGATATTAATTCCAGCCAAGTTTATTTTTAATTAGGTTTTCATATTTTTATCATTTCTTCCATGTATGTGCTGCTACTGGACTTAAAATGAACCTTCCTTTTTGTTCATCTGTCCTTCAGAATCTCATTAGATGTGTGTATATGTATCCTACATCCCATTAACATTGCACACCCATGTAGCTTTATGCCTGCCTCTAACAACTGATCACTTTGCAGCAGTACTCATGGCAGTCTGTATTTTTAAAAAAATATAGCATATAATCTAACAAATTTATTTAAATTTTAATTTATCAAGTGTGCCTGTGGCTTATCTGATGTTTAAACTGAACTTGTTACTAATCTGTTTAATGTGCAGTTTGTAAATTCCAGTCTGTTTGTGAACAAGACTAATAAAGCATCTTGTGGTACATGGATTTTTCTGTTCTCTTTCAGAAATTCAAGATCTACATTTCATAAAAGACAGTTTGGAGAACAAGCTCGATGCTCTTGAAAAGGCTGAAGAGAATTCAATAAAAGAAACTATAAGTGCTCAGAATTCTGCAGAGGAATATCGTAAAAAATTAGAAGAAAGTACTTCGTAAGTTGCATAGAGATGTATAGTAATCTGATATGAATGCGATATACATATTTTATTTACGTTACTTCAGGTTATAGCCATGCAGTTGCAACTGAACCAGCATGAAAAATTGGGAGATCGGTTTCTGAAAATATGTACGTGTGTGCGTGTCATGTAGGTGGTTACTTGGAGGAACCTGTTGCCTCCATCTTGACATTTGTAAAATTGTACTGGAAGATGCAAGTGATTGGTTCGTTTGGAAATTGTTGGTAACCATCTACAAGACTTCATATATTGTAACCCAGAACACCACAGTCTAAAACTGAAAGGCTTGCTGAAAATATCTACCTAGTTTTCTACCATATAACTAAGGTGCTACCTGTACACATTGGCAATCTGCAGTGACCGTCCCCAGTGATGTAACATCTCTGCACTTGTCATTGCTGCATTGACTGGTGTGACTTCTCTAACATTTAACCTTTGGATGCCATGAGCTGACTAGATCATTGTGAGGTGCTTGTGATATTACTGCCAAACTGAAAAGATTGGATGGCATAGAGTGTAACATGCCAATATCCTTAAATAGCATTAACCATTTGATCTTTGTAATGCAAGTTTTCTTTGAGGTATGGACTGAATCATTAAATATTATTTACGTGAGCTTTAGCTTCAAAGCATTAAATAGGCCTCTAATCTTTTCATCACCCTGAGGTTGTGTGTATAGTCTTACTTGAAGAAATGGAATTATGTATATTGCTCATATAATTTATTACAGATAAATTGTATCGACCATACTAACTGAAACTTTCAAAATGTTGTAGCTTGAACATTTATACTTGTAGTCCAACTTACATCTTTCTCTAGATAGTTGAAACTTGTTAGAAGAAATTTGTTTCTCTTACATTCTAGTTACTTGCTTCCCAAGAGCTTGACATAGAAGGTAAAATAAATATAGTATTTTATGCTATTTAGCTACTACTGCTTTTCAGCTGACGTCACGACATTAGTAAAATGTGAATTTCTCACAGCCAGTATTTTGTAGAGTGTAGTGTAATTGCTGGGTGAGTGTACCAAGATTCTAGTGATTTTATGTTATAAGTATTTAGTTTTGAAGTTTGAAAACTTTTTAACATTTTATCATTACAGATTATCGCAGAAGGAAATCACAAAATTAAAAGTACAACTGCAGACATGCATGGACAATGCAGAATTTGTAAGATCACTGAAGGAGGAATTGGAGAGCAAGTCATTAAAATATAAACAACTTGAAAATGAAAACGAATCTCTTAAGCGGTCCCTTGACATTAAGGTATGGATACAGATATGCCAATTGTTTTTTAAAATGAAGGACAATGAAAATGTGCTATTGTGATTGTTGCCTATAATGATGTGTCTGCCATAATAAGTATTATTTTACAATGTAATGTATAAGGAACATGTTTCCATGAAAAAAACAAATGAAAACTAAGTTTTGCAGATACAGATGTTTACAGCTGCAAAATTTTCATTCTCATACTCTTGTTTTACTCATATTTTCACCTCTTATTTATGTTGACCTGTTATTGGTGGAAGTTGATATAAACATTTCAAGAGAAACAAATTGAAGTAAAGTATAAAGGACTTATGCAGTGTAATATGCCTAATGTCTTCCTGGTTCAATAGAGAAATGGTTAATGTTCCTTGCAGACATTGTTCTCTGTTTGAAAATGGAACATATAACTTGCAAAATTTTCTGAGATGGTACTGAAATAATAAAATGTCTCTGAAAATTAGATTGATCTAAAGTGAAATTAGTAAGGAATACAGGTTATTTATTGTCAGACCTGTTCACTGTCCCTAAAAATAAAGTAGCATTTTAAATGCTATTTTCCTTGACAGTCTCCCTGAGAAAAAAATTACTGGCTGATGTGCATTTTTTTCTAAATTAATTACATTGTATTTATGTTAGATTTAAGTTAATTGCTAAATTCCATTTGCAGCCTATTTTGAGTTACATTAGCCTGGATTGTTGCAACTTCATTTGATGCACAATGGAGCAATAATATAGTAAATCAGATGGTGGAATGGTTGTAATGTTTTTCAGTTCGTTTTTTTATGCATGTTTATAGCACTAATAAATGTGCAGCAAGAACTTACTTTTACTTGAGAATAAGACTTTTAAGTGGCATGGTGTTTATGAGGCACACATCTGCATAAATTAATCATGAGTTGCTTTTCCTCTGCATTTAAATTCCTTGTTTCTCAGGAAACTGAACTGGACCATTTCAAGGAAAACAGAGATCATTTACTAAAGACATATGAAAACATGTTAAAGAAGGAAAAGGAAGAAACAGAGAGATGCAAGCACGATGTTCAATGCTACCAGCAGATGTTCCTTAAGAATACACCCACTCCCAATAAAAGTCAATATGAGGTGGGTGTAACTAACTTGGTATAGAACTGGAAGGGTCAGGTATAGAAACTCACTCCTGACAATCCTGAGCCAGTTCCGTCTACCTCTCATCTCCTGTCTTCCTAGTGGACTTTTCTGAAAAGAGTTCTTCTGTTACGTTCTGTATGCATTTGTGATCTTCCCCATCTGAGTTACATGTCTAGTCCATCATGTAGTCATCTTAAAATTATTTCTTGTAGCATGTTTTATCATAAGAAATATTCTTCCCTCCCTATTTGGTGCATCATATTTCTTGGTCAATTACTTCTGATATTCTTGGTTTGTGCATTGAGTGTTTGATGACACAATCCACAGAAATATTGTCCATATCACTATGGGTTTAACCATTATAAAACTTCAGTTCTGGAACTTCCAGGTTTAAAAATCCCCATGTGTTGATAATGGTACAAATTTTCTGCTTTTTATATCTTTGTTATAAAGTAGTTCTTTTGCTGTCTAGCCATCATCAGTTCATGTTTGTCATTTCCTGAACAAGTCGTATATTATTGGCGCTGATTGAAGTTTATTTAGGGTGTATGAAGATAAGCACTGTGTAGAGTTTGAAGTATTTTAATATTTGAAAACATGTTACTGTATTTCTTACAATGTAATTTTACTTGTACTTTATTCCCATCCCTAGGAGAAAATACGGAAGCTAAAAGATTATTTGACTGAGAGGGATCTGGAGTTGAAAACTTGTTATGTTAAGGTAAGTAAATGAGACTACATACGAGGTGCGATCGGAAAGTTTCCAGACTGTGTCAATAGAGGGCGAACCGGAT
>NW_019059608.1:1715866-1731980 GCF_000696155.1 Zootermopsis nevadensis
GCCAAGGCTCCTGTCTGAGGACCAGAAGCAGTTCGGCAGTTTTTGGCCTCAAACACCATGGCCGTCATCCCGCACCCTCCTTAGCTCCGTGTGACTTCTTCCTCTTCCCAAAGATGAAAATTCAGCTAAAGGGAAGGAGATTTGAGACGATAGAAGAGATTCAGGCAGAATCGCAGATGGTGCTTGACAGGCTGACAAAGAAAGATTTCCAGGGATGCTTCCAGGCTTAGCAGCGGCGCTGGGGTCGTTGTGTTCACTCCCAGGGGAACTACTTCGAGGGTGATGGATGAATTTAATACCTGAGATAAGTGTACGGGTTTTTATACGCGCAGTCTTGAAACTTTCCGATCGCACCTCGTATTCATGCATATAGACATTATGCAGTGTTGGAGTAGATGGATGGATAGATGATGATGAGTAGTTAAGGGTTGACTCATGTTTTAGGGGCCTTCACAGATTATTAAATAATACATAATGACATGACTAGTATATGGGCCACATAGGTTGAAGACTTATTCATTGTCAGCATGTAAGGCTTCAGAGCAACATGTATGAATGGTATATTATTTTAGCTTTGTTTATTTCAAATGCAACCAAACGTTATGGTACTCTTATATATCATTTCATATTTGGGAGGTCCGGAGTTGTATTAGCAGGTTGATTGTGATTGAAGTGCTACTGCAATGATGCAGAACATTCTCCTCATCTGATTCGGCTGTAAATTTATGTAATAATATATATTATAAATCTAATGAATTGATTTTACATTGTTAGAACATCTGGGTCTCTTTAGAGGTAGCATTTTATAAACTTTTGTTGGTTTTCTGGCTGATGTTACTCTTCAGTTACCATCTAACAGTAAAGACTTGAGTGTACAAAGAAATGTAGTAGAAATTATTAGTCATGTTAATATGGAAATTATATTTAGCTATAGGATAAAACTATCTCTAAATTAACAATAGCAAATAAGAACATAGCGGTTGATTGATTGGAAATATATTTCAATTACTTAAGCTAAAAATTATGCCTGCTGTCTTAAATTCTTATCTTCATTAATTTGGCATTGTGAGATAATGGTGGAATTTCCACTATTTTAATATGTAACTGGATCTCTGAGTAAAATGTACGTTTCTTGATTCTGGCACCCTAAAAAAGGACTGCAGGAAAATTAAATCAGCAAACAACAAGCAAAGAATAAAACAACCATAACAGTTCATGCCCCAGAAGTAAATTATCATGGATCCAGTGTACTTATGATATGAAAATTTAAAACTCCTTGTTAATTGCAGTGTGATTGTCATATGTTCAATGAAAAGTCCTGAATGTTGCTTCCGAGTATGAAATAAGTAAATTATGAATGCATCCATACCTTGTATGTAGCATTTAAAATCCACATATGCTATGGATGTGACTGAAGTGGTTTGTAATTGTTGCAGTTGCATAAACTAGAAGAAATATCCAATAAGAGTGAATACCAAGATGTGACACAAAACAGTGAGATGCAAGCTGCAGTTCCTTGTCACTCACAAGTCAGCCGCAGACAGCGATCTAATCAGACCCGCAAGAAGGCTGTTGATGAAAATTCTCATCCTAATCTTGCCAGCCTGGAAAAGAAGTAAGAGCGCTCGTTACTTTCAGCTCCAGCATCCATGCTTTTGTAGTCTTTTAATAACCTGAATTTATGTGTAATGTACATTTTCATATCAGATCAAAGGTAATTTTGGCAGTACAATCACTATATGCACTATACATTGTATTCTTATTATCGAACACACCCACTCACTTAAGTACCACAAGATCAAGATGTGCGAAACTCTGTAGTACCATACATGCTGCATATGTTGAAACTGATACCACATAATTTGGGGAAGAAAGATGGGGTTGTATTATGCCTCCCAAGAACTGGTCCATGATGAATTTCTGGTGTTTGAACACTACACTTTATTTTCAAGTCACACTATTTGCTGAATTAAACAATTTTAAGGGATTGCCACAGTGTAAATATTTTCACTGACATAATTTATTATTAAGTAACTGTTTCACATGTTGCATGTAATATTTTGAAGATGTTAATATCACTTGTTTGGTTTTCATCAACACACATAAAAGTCAGCTGCTGATACGCTTCTCATAAAATTGTTGTTGTTCATGATAGTACATGACAATCCAGTATCAGTTACAGAGGTAAGTACTTTCCTGTATTTGTCTAAAGGGACTGGGGAGAACAATGAAAACAAAAGATGGTCCCCTAGTCAAGAAACAAACCAGGTACCCCTTGAATGCAAGCTAGGTGTTGTGCTATTGAGTCATTGAATTCAGGCTGCGAAAACTTAAGGACAAGAGCCACTCCAGAGCTTAATAATGTACTGGGAACCTGTATTTGGCTTACAAGGGCTTGCTGTTTGTAATATAAAATGGCTGCATAAGGTTGATATTCATTTTACTGCAAACATAATTTAGATAGTAAAGTACATACCACATAAAAATATCTAAATATGTTACAAGTCCTTTTTTTAATATATGGAAAGCTTGCAGAATTTTATACTCCAATACTTCATGTAGTTGTTCTGCTCTACAGGTTAAACAGTTGTGATGATTAACATGGCCATTAATTTGAAACAAAAGTTGCCTGTGGAAAATACTCTTCTTATGTAATTTCATCAGTGTCAGTTAAGATGAAATTTTCATGTTTGACTCTTTTTGGATAAATAAGCACATTATTAAAACTTATTCTGTATTAAATTGCAATAAATACTAAAATGTAATTTTTGTTACAGACCTACTTCAAGAATACAGTCTGATAGTGTAGGTATGTATAAATACCTGCTAATTATTTCTTGGTAACTAATATATGTTCTGTTTATTGCTGCACAGAAGTAAATTTGGTTGTAAGGAACAAGAGACATTCTCGCCATTTCTTGTGCTTTTGCAGTATTTTACATCAGCAAAGAGGGGCACTAATTGTGTATACTCTTGCACTATGATATAAAACTTGTCTGAACAGAACATGACTTAAATGGGTACCTGTACTTGGAAAATTCCTTGCTATCTGGATTGTAGGGTAAATACTAATGTAGAAGTATCTTCAATAAGCAGAAACTGATGTAGAAAAAGAATTTGACAAAAATAGTTTGCCAAAATATGTATTACTTGTATGTTTGTTTAATTTTGTTCCTTATTGTTTCCTGAAATTTAACATCATTGAATTCATTATCCTTGTCGAACCAAACTCAGTTTCAGTATTTTCTGATCCGTAAATACTAATTTAAAATTGTTCTCCTTTTATTTCTTTGCATTTTGTAGAAAATATGCTACTACCTCCACAAATAGTCATTTGTTAAGTTTGTAATTTAACTTCTGTGTTGTCATTAGGCAAGAAACAAGGTTGCAGCAATAGTTCTAAGTCCAGGAGTCGGCGCAAGAATCTGTTCTCGTGTAATCTGGATGAAACATCAGAGTTTACACCAGTTGAAGTAAGTAAAAAATGAATTGATGCTGTGGAATGCTTTGAACAAAAAGTCGTAGTTCAGGGAAGAATCCAGTTCATATGTCTCAAATAACATCCAAATAAGTGTTCTTGTGAAAAAGAGGTATGTGCATGCCTGCTTGTAGACACTTGATTTTATAATTCAGTAAATCAGTCTAAACCAATGTTCCACAACCATTTTTCACCTGCAGCACATCCTAATTTGTCAGACACATGACACCAAACCACTAATTGTCACCTCACAAAACTGTACATAGCCATAAACATGTATCTCCTTACAAACATGTACCCTATAAGAATGCAGGCATAAAACTGTTGATGAACCAGTGTGTATAACATGAATTCTAATTATGAAAGATAAGTTACTGCCTTTTTCTAACTATAACATATGAATGAATTTTCTTGTAAAAGTTTTTGGCACACTAGAAACCTTGTGGCAATACACCAGTTGCAGAACACTGGCCTAAATGATGGCCCCTGTTATTTGTGTGTCTGTCAGAAATTCAATACATTGGATATGGATCAAAAACATTTCTTTCTCTGTTTATACATTTGTTCATTATATTTAGGTTATTTACCTATATAAAACAAATTATGCTAGAATAAGAGACTTAATAGTTTCATGGGTGGATTGATTGATTTTCAGGTTTTTAAAAATATTTTTAACTTCATATGTTATTGTTGGACTATAAGACTGTGAATAATGAATTATAATTTCTTTCTAATTATTAAGAAAGTAGTTATAGCATATTTTACTTAAGGTACTGCCCTAACCACAAATTACCCCAGTCAAAATTTTTGGTCTCCAAGCCCAATATCTTTCCCAGGATCTCCTAAAAATGAAGCAGGGAAATGTATTAATGGAAAAGTGGCGTGTACTTTTTTAATTTGTGATATATTTTTTTGGAGGATTCATTTTGTTAGTCCTTACAAGATCCGTAACTTGTTACATGGAAGTCATCGTAACTTTCACAGCTATTTTGTCCCTGTTGCCCAAAGTTTAGGACATGTGGTTTAATTCTGGAAGACTATATTGTATTGCTCTTCATTGTTCTAATGTACCCATTCCTGTTACCTGTGGCACTATCTGTTTTTACAAGGTAATTGCATAGGCAATCTTTTGTGAAATTCTGCATCTTAAAAATACCGCAATGTATATAAAGTTGTCTCAAACTCTTGAGTATTTTTCTTAATTCTTAATGTACTCCAATGTAGCAAGTTATACTTGGATTTGCTTTTTCAACAGACAGAAGAAATTCCACGTTCTTTGTCACCAAGAAGATTACTGAGAAGTCGTCGCGTTTGATCCAGCTGGGAGAAGAGTTGCTGTTGAATTATTTTTATTTATCCCTTGACAGTATTTTTTATATATTCCAATTTTATTGTATTCACAGTTGTAAAATATTTTATTGTTTTTTAAAATAAAATTGAATGTCTCACTACTTATGGTATTCGGTCCTAAGATTCAGATTAATAAAGTAGGTTGCTAATGACACTCCTTTGTATATTTATAATGTTTACTCAGTACAAGTGCCAGTAAAGGACTCATTATACAGGCAATGTTGAACCTCGTAGTTGGTTCCTGTTGTGTTGTGTTCGTAACATTGTTTGTGAATGCTTGATGTGAGAGAATGAAGTGGCAGATGCTCTGTTTGGCTCATGTTGCACCACCAAAATTGCATTCTCAAGATGCTGCAGTTGTAGGACGACTTTCCGAAGTATCCAGAGACTCATCAAGATACTGGGTGAGTTAACAGGTGTTTTTCTCTTTATTTTACAAAGTTTCTAAAGACTTGTCACATGTGCGTGCATATCTTGCAGACATACTCAGCAATGAAATTATAAATGCTGTAAATCACTGCTTCCCAAACTTTTTCCCTCATTACCCAAAACCACTTATCAGAAAGTCCTTTTTACACTAACTGCACAGAAAACATATGACAAGTGAAGAGAGATCGGTAAAAAATAGGAAGCACACAATATGTTTGATGCAATGTCTTTATTTTAAACATTTTAGCAGCCACAAAAAAATTGATAATTATTCACCATTATTCATCACCCAGGTCCCAGCTAATGAGTACAATGCCACTGTTCCATCTTATTTACTAGTTCCGCAAAATTGGGAGCAATTGAAGACAGAACACATCATATTCGGGGTTCAGCAAACAGTTTCGTTTTGTGCTCTTTATGCAGGCAAGAGTGGAAAATCCTACTTCACATATGTAGGTCCTCGGAGACTGCAATAATTGCATCACAGCCGCCCGAGCAACCACAGGATATTCATCGTGAATTGTTAACCAGAACGACTCCAAATGGCCCTTTTTTTCTTCAAATAACATTTTGCACTGCTTGACCTAAGCTCCATCATTTGCTCTGCAAAACCATTAACACTATCAGGGATTTCAGTCAAGTCACACAGAAATGGGTTTACAATCCACTGATATTCAGACCTTTCTAGTTCAGGAAAGTATTCCTTGAAACGCAAAGATAGTTTTGTTAAGTGGGTGATCACGGCAAAAATGATTGAATCTAATAACAAGCATATGGCGTATTTATTAAATAGCAAATAAATACTTGTTAGATTGTTTTAGGGTATCAGTGCACAATGACTGGTCGCTTTCTTCGGAGTACTTCTACACTTTACGGTAAATTTTAATTTGTATTCCGTGGTGTGTCGTTACCCAAAGAAAAACCACTTTTGCCCCTTTTTGGGTAATTTACCCAGGTTTGGGAAGCACCTGTAAATCATCTCTGATTGCATTTGAAGGGAAGGCATAGCCAAATCAGTTCCAGAAATAGTTTCATGAAGAAGTAATATGCAAAAGTTTTTGACCTCTGACTTTTTGGCCTTGATGTTCTGTGGTGATACTTTTTTGTAAAGGTAAACACTGCTGTGCTCTCAGTATTATGGATCAGGGTTGTCGTTTATGTGATATGCATTTCTTTTATATTGTTGAAATGACTGGTTCCTTTAAAATAAGAAACAAATATGTGACTGAAGTATGTTGCTGTTTGCTGGTTTTGTATTGTGGCACTGCATAGTAGTCATGAGGTCCATTAAAAATTTCCAAACAGCATTAAAATAAAGTTCTCTTCGGCTACCAGCCATGACATATTGAGTTTTGTTTGTCTTTTTCTTTTTGTGCTGAGCTTTTCTAGAAAAATATCTAAAATATGATACTGTAATATAGGATTGCAGTTTTATGTCAAAGGAGTTGTGTTTCCTAATTTATTTGCACAAATAAACTTAGAGTTAATCAAATTCTTTGCCATTATTTACCTGTATGTTATCCAATTTTTACTAAAAGATCTTTCTTTTGGGACAGAGGGGAAAAGGTGCAAGTATTCCATACTTTTACCACTAAAAACAATGAAGTATTTTATTTCATCATCAAAAAATGCTTCCATTATAAGATCACAATGAGATGTATATTTTATTGTGTACAATTTTTTATACAGATTTCTGAGTTTGGTTGGAGCTTCATTTAAAATAGAGGAGGGTAATATCAGACTGATTCCAGTCAACACCTATAGGTGTAGATGGTCAGATTTTATCAATCTTATGTAGTTTTGGTGATGAAAGGCAAACTTGCTTATGTAATACTATTACAGTGTGATGAGCTTTGCAGCAATAACAATAATAGGTCTTCCTGTGCATTTAACGAATATCAAGCCCAATATGGTATTGCAAAAGAAGTGTTTGGAAATTTGGAGCACGTCTCTCCATTCTATAACACTGCAACTTTGTGTTAGTGAGTACATAAATTCGGCCGTTAATGATCAAATTCAGTACCAAAAAAATTAATCTAATTTAATTTTAAAATTTTCATGGCAGGTCTCAGCGTTCGATATTGTAAAATACGAGAATATTTATTGCTTTGAATTGTGCCAGACAAACAGCCTTTCTAACGTCACATGTCCCAGTCTCGTCCTCAGCAAACATTGTACTTACGAGTAGTGAATAGCAAGCGATCAGGTAACAAAGTACAGGACTTTTATTAATATAGCAACAGTTCTCTTCTTTATGAACAAATGGCAAGCATAAGAGTCTAGGTCGCTTATAATAACACTTAAATATTTAACTTTACGAAACGATTTACTGTTGTTTCTCTTTTGTAGGCGATGTGACAGAAGTGCAAGTGGTGTGTAGGAATTTGTTGCTCAACATTTCGTACCAATCGTTCGTCCTACTCTCCACGCAGGTTACGAGAAAATATTTGGTGAAGCAGGACAGCTGCTGTTGAGAATTGCAGGTGTTATGGTCGTCTTTTCGAATCGGACCCAAAACAAACTCGTCTATATGGTTCAAGGAACTGCACAAAGCAGTAAGAAAACGGTAGTGATTTTTTATCCTTTAATATTGTAAGTCTAGAAGGTTGTCAAGGTAACATCAGAACTACTGTAAGACGTTCAGAATCTCTTCGGTGTTTAAAGGAGTGACAGGCACGTCCAAACTGGAGTTACTGTGCCGAAAGTAAAAGTTTGTCTTCATTGGTGAGTGTATGGAATACTTATACATTTTGTATTATGTAGGCTACTTAGGTTACGAAACTGCTTTATACGTGCTAATGAATTGAAACGCTGAACTATATGCCCTGTTTGCAGAACACTACACGATCACCTGACAGTAGCTATTCAGGCAGGGAAATATTTCATATTTAAGTGTACAAATTGCTCACAGGTAAAAAATAATATACAGATGAACACAAATTGTAAGATACTAATTTTATTCTATTTTGTTCCGTTCTGAGTTCTTCAGAACAATAGAAGCAAACAGGTTTCCTCACTCTGTTTACGTAATCGTGTGTAGGCATCATAATAGGTTAACTACCTGTAAAACATGATTTGGGGAGTTGTATTTAAATGTTACTCATCCAGTTGAACTATTACTAAGAAATTAAACTTTTTGTTCTTGTGATTATTTGTTATGGGCATATATTTTAAAGAACAGAGTTGCAGCAACAGCAGTGTCAGTCATAAGTTATATTTAGAGATACTTGATTGTAAAACGTTTTTAGAAAAAATCCATTGTTTCTTTGATATTTGGCCATTCTGTATTATTTTGTGTGCCCTTGAGATGTGATTGACATTTCACGACCAGAAGTAGGTCGTCCTTAGGTCCCTCCTGAATAAACTTCACGTCGAATCAGGTTCCCAATGTTAGACCCATGGTCGAAAGGTTTTCGACCATGGTTAGGCCTAGATTTTTCCAACCTCTGGGTATCCTGATGAAAATAATTACACAATTGGTTTTGTGATATTATCCAGTCCGGAACATAGGGTCTCAAAAGTGACCCTCTGGTTTAAATAATGAGTATACACATAGAATTACGTAATGGGCACCAAATTTTCATACCCCGTTCATCCATAGATTAGCTGATGCACTTACCTATGGGCCACATAGTGAAATCTAATACTGCAAAACGCATATACCTGACAATCGGTTCAAATATAAGTTAGTGACAACTGTAATTCCCGAATTCTGTTAGTGTTTTCCACACGGATTGCGTCTTGCTGTGAGATGCGGCTAATGGCACCCTTCTTTTCATGAGAGACAGGAACAAACTAAATACGTATATAATATTGGAGAATAACGGCAGTTGGAATAAGAATAAACAATCCAAATTCCTAATTTTTTTCAGTTCCTGCTTCCTAGTTTATGCGTTTAGTTGAAAAACTAAAAATGTGTGTCCGTCCCCTTTTGTCACATCGGAATACCGTCACAAATCTATGATGGATAAATCCATCATATCATCCCTCCTTCGCTACAGGTTATCCGGAGAAATATTATTTGATGCATACAGTCTTTGTATAATCGGCCCCACTGTTTTGAAAAATTGAGAAGTTAATAAATATTCGCTCAGCTAGTCATACATCAAGAACGATAATTCTCTTTCAACTATAATATGTGCGAGTTACTTTGAAAAATTCTATTTCTGGTGATAATACAAATTCATGGGTAGGGAATGACAAGGTCTGACTCGTTCGAAAATATCACCATTTGAGTTGTTTTTAGCCAGCTTGATACAGCCTATTTTTCAAAACCCATTTTCGTAGTCCATTATTATCCTAGTTCCTTTTTTATTTTCTAAGTAGCCAACTTCCAAAAGTTGTGCTCAATAAATTTTTGTACGTATTTCTTATTTCCACGCCAGGGAAACGATGAAGTCATATTTGCTACTTGAACAGAGGATAATAAAGGTCATTTGACGCTTTAAAATTTATATTGCGCTGTATTTTGAGTTGTATTTTAGAATGTCGGCTTTTTGGGTCTACGAAGTCTCATGAAAAGTGGTTACTGACGATTATTCCAGGGGACGAAAGCGATCTGACCAATCACTTCATTTCAGGTCTAGAGCTTGGAATTCTGTGAACTCCACACTTGCAATTCACATCGACAGTGTGGTGATAAGGGATAGTTTGTAGCAAAAATAAGGCAGTTATTTCTTCCTATTACTGGTCTCACGTCTTAGCGAAATCATTTAAGTGTCAGAGATACAACTAGGCTGTTTCAAGCATTCTGACGAAACAATAACAGTAGTAATGGTAATAACGATGTGTTTGTTGCTTAACTAAGCACCGCGCTAAGCAGACGTGTGTGTCTGTACTAGAAGGTGGTGAATGTTATTTCACACTATGGCCACTTTATCCCTAAGGGGGGAAAACTGGTACCCATTAGGTCCCAGAGTTGGTTTTTATGTGTGAAGACATACTACCTCTCCAGGAATTGAACCAAGGTCATCCATCTTGTAGCCTAGTCTCTATACTGACAGTTATCTCAGCTACTAGGATTGGTAATAGCAGTAATGATAACAGCTCTTTTTAGTGGGATAGTAGTAACTGTAGTTTTGTAGTATTATTAACACTAATAATAGTAAATATATACTAGCAGTATCAACAGCAGCAGCTAAAGCCTTGTATCAGTTGGTATGCTGGAAATAAAATATCTTTAATCACAGACTGTTCAAGTGCCATTTCAGACAGAGATGAAGCCCTTAACAATTTTAGAATTGTACTAAATATAAACTTAAGGAAATTGGGATGAGAGCATACATGATTTGAAGCACATACAGAAAATGAGTCACATACTGTGAGTCACCAGTGATGACCTACTGCTGTCATAGACCTCACCCACCAAGCAAATGGCCCACAGACTCCATCCTACACATTGTGTGTAGAAATGGGAGGGCTTTGAATTTATTTGAAAACCAGAATTACAAGGACGAATTTTTGATTGCTGATACGTTTCATCACTTTCCATGAGCATGTTGGTGAAATGCCTTGAAATAAGCTATAACATTCTCCTTCCAAATGTGTATATATATATTCAGCATTAATCAATGTAGAGGTAGCCCTCGATTTGCGCCGATTCAGAATAACGCCGATTTTGAAATCAGCAAGTCAAAAAGTGAAAAAAAAATACAATTATTTATAACGTTTTACAATGTATCTCGTACTGATTTTTATACTAAATCGTAATTCTTACATCGCTGATTTTGAATAAAAATTATAAATACAGTAATCTCTGCAATTACCTTTTTCGTTAACGCGAATTTGCTCCAATGAGATCGATGAATCGGTAAAATCTTTTTGTGAAATGCAAACTTTTGGATATGCGAGTTTGCTCTTATGCAGTTTCATTCCTGGCGCTTTAAACTTTCAAAGGACTGATTTAATCTCTGCGGAGGTACCGGGGTTAATTTTACTACGCAATTTTCTATAGGTCGGCGTCTTACGTCAATCGCGGGGACCAACGAATTGCCGATTGCAAGTGTATAAAATATATTTTTTAAATTCCCTTTATTTTATTTACGTTATTTCAGAGCTTTAAATGTAATGTCATTATATTACTCGTCAATGTTTGGGTGCTGGGAACACATGTCATTGACTTCCCATTGATTTACATTATAAAAGAGTTTCAATTTACGCCGGTTCGTCCAGGAACGCATTCCCGACGTAAATCGAGGGCTACCTGTAGTTCAAGCATCTTCTCCAAATAACCGAACAGTCAGTCTGTTCCAAGAAGCAGTAGACGAGAATCTACAGGAAGGGAAAATGATATATGACCATGGCATCCTGTGAACTGGGACAGATAATACAAAGAAAATGCAGATTTAAATAATTATATGAAGGTAGCCAATAAATCCTTTGATAATGTGGAAAGGTAAAATATTTTGGATTGACAATAACAGATTAAAATTATATTCAAGAAGAAATTGTATGCAGATTAAATGTGTGAAATGTTTGCAGTTCAGAATCTTATCTTCCTCTGTTTTCAAAAGGTGTGAAAATGAAATCTTACCTTTATTTGGTGTGGGTGTGAAAACTAATCTCTCACATGTAAGCAGAAAAAACAGATTTAGGGTGTCTAAGAGCAGGGAGCTAGGGGAATAATTGAACCTTATAAGGAGGAAGTGGCATGAGACTGGAGAAAACTGCACAATTTTTACTCTTCATCAAATATTGGGATGATCAAATCAGGATGAGGTGGGTGGGATATGTAGTATTATAGAAGAGATCAGAAATGTTTTCAAAATTTTGATTGGGAAGCCTGAACAGAGGCAACCAACCAGAAGACATGGGCATAAATTGGAGAATATTTTTAAAATGGATCTTAAGGAAATATTGTGTGAGGATGTGGACCAAAATCATGTGTCTGAGGATAAGGACCAGTGACAGGCTCTTGTGAATATGAACCTTCAGGTTCCACAAAAGCCAGGAATTTTTTGGGTAGCAGAAATACTGTTAGCTTCTCAAGGACTCTGCTGAGTGGAGTTAGTATATTTGAATAATCTATCACAGATAATACTATGAAAATAATGACATTTCATAGCATAACTATAAGCGTATAATATATAACTGAAGTTGCTTTTATTTAGAATACAACTTGTGAAGGAATTCTTGCTTTCATTTGGAAGGTTGCTATCATACTGATTGATATATTGCATCAAGCATTAAAACACAAAATGAATTTTGTTGAGTGAACAAATGTTTTTATGCTATGCTGGCCTATGTTACAATGAAGTACTTCTGTTTTCATAATTTAAGTTGAAATAATCATATATTTTAAAACTGCTTTTATATTCTCCAGTCATTCAGGAATTTGGCCTAACTTAATCCCTCTGTTGTGGTGAGTTCCAGACTGTTTTGTGAAACCTGTTATTCTGTGACAGTTTCCTGTGAGTTCAACAATTTCATATTGGGACTGTAAAAGTAGTTACTGTTTTATGTTTCCTGGTAATGAATTCTTCCCAACAAGTATGATCAAAGGTACTCAGAATGTACAGATTGAGTGCATTGTAGCAGATGATATCCTCTTGAAAACCACAAATTATAGCAAAGTTTCTTTTTAATTATTTTTCAGGAGAAATGGTTCTTCTTGTCAAGATGGAATATGTAAAAAACTTGTTGTTTTCCTGTGTATTACTGTTGTCATTAGAACTTTCCCTAGCCTTTGGGGATTGTGGTCCTGAGTTTGGAGGAAAATGCTCATGTCAAAAGGGAGAATATGATGGAAAGAATGAACAATACATTGTCAATTGTACAGATACTGGATTCAACGATACATCGGTCCTCCAGCATATACCTCCTCAAACACAGGTCTGTAGTAAACAGCTCAGCTCATGTAGCTTTTAAATTACTATTCTTATCCACAACAGGATTTCACTTTGTGGATAGAGTTTAAAAATCAGTTAAAAAAAACACAGCCAAACTTTACAAAGATTTATAGGTCAACCATAACGTTTAAATAAAATATAACCCCCACTGAAAACATTTTGTTTGTATTCTGTGAGAGGACTGGAACCTTTCTAAATTGCATCACAACAATGAATGTCAGAACTTCTAGAACTTCACAAATTCATTTGTTTCAGGTTCTGATATTCAGTGGGAACAACATCCCTGAGCTTCCATGGAATGTATTTGGGACTTTTAACAATTACAGTCAGCTTCGGGTAGTTGACATGTCAAACAACAAGATACGTGAAATTCGAGGGAAATCATATCACAGAGTTGGAAATGTGCAGCGTCTTCTTCTAAACCACAATGATCTTTCAATCTCTTCAGCTGATGGCTCCAACCACCACCATCCAAGAGTATTTTCTAGTTTTATCAATCTCATGGAATTACATCTTACAGATGCTTTTGCTGATAATACCCCAGATGATCTAGCAACTGACTTACATGATATCTTTGTAAATAGCAATCTTACGCAGCTGACTAAACTTCATCTGGAGCAAAATGAAATTACACGTTTCCGAGACCCACAAGTCTTCTGTGATCTCCCAAAGCTTATGGATCTACATCTTGGAGATAATCTTTTGAGAAGTTTGAATTTCAATATTACTTGTTTGAAGCATCTTCGGTTTCTTGATTTGGAAAGAAACAGGATGTCTGGCTTTAGCACTGAAGATTTAGACATATTAGACTCATTCCCTGCACAAAATAGGACCTTTGTCATTGACTTAAGTGGCAATCATTTCATTTGTGACTGTAATATTGCTGATTTGTATGCATGGTTACAAAAAACACATGTTCAGGTACGAAACAAGGAAATGCTACGTTGCCACCGCGGTCTTCCTGAAAGTAACGGTGGAGAGCCAATTATGGATCTGCGTCAAATACAGTGTGCTCCAAAGAAAACAGTTGCAGCTGGATCAGATATGCAACATAAAGCAACAGCTATTGTTCTTGGAGTTCTTACAGTCATCTTATTTGCCCTTCTAGCTGCAGTTATATACATGAACAGAGTGCAAATAAAATATCGTCTCACTCCAATACTAGACACAGTTTCTCGTAAAGTACAGTATACTACCATTGGTAAACAAGATGACCCAGAGATGGATGTTTAAGAAGATGAAGATGATAAAAGAAATTAATTTTATGAAAGACCAATTATGTTTTCGAGAGGTCATGTTCATGTGATATTTAAGATATTAACATTTAAATCTTACATTGAAAGATATGAGAAGAATAATTGGTACTATAGTTGAACGTGACCTTCAGTTGAGACTCTTGATGAGTAGTTAAAACAGGTATGGTAGGTGGTACAGTGCTGTTGATTGTGTGGTTGAGACTTGAAAGAATGTCAAAATGTAATGCAGCAAATCAGAGTGGTCATGGATCCAATCAAGTATTCTTGAGTTATTTTCTGAACCTGAAGTTGCAAATGGCAATAGTAGTGGAATGTGTTTAGTAGGAGAACATGTACTCATTTCAGAAGTAGCAATAAGTAAAACATCTGTAAAAGTCAAAACAGGAAACTACTAGTGTGTATGTGGGTGACTGAGGTGCTTATTATTTCTCAGTCTACTCATATATTGTTTTGTTTGAACTGCTTAGGTTAGTGTGATTCATGGTCCGCTGCTGTGACACACAGTCGATTGTTTAATAATAAACTTAATAATGCTGAGATTCTGATACATGGGTAACAAAATTTACAAATTATTCTGTATGCACAATGTTTGTAAGTATAAGAAAAAACGTTTTTCTTAATATAACATCTAAATAAAAATGGAGTTGTATACATGGATTGAAAGGAGACAGAGAGTGAAGCAAGGATATAAGGAATTCATGTTTACCAGATGCAAGACTGTATACTATCAAGAAGTTTTCAAGTACAGTTCTCAAGGAAAGTGGGATTTAGAAGATCACAACTCAAATGGTTTGAACTGTTTATATAATCTTGGAACAGGTCTGATGAGCTTAAACCTTGATGGAAGAAGAAAATAAAGAGAGGTTGTTTTATAATCTAGAAACAAGGTAAATTAATTGATAATGTTAATAGCTAAAAATTAATATTCACTACCTACCAATGCTAAGCATGAGTCTGAACATAGATTTATAGGCATTCTTCATTCGCTATAATGGATTTTACTTGGGCTGGCAAGTTTTTGAATAATTAGGACCTGTTTGAGATGTTGACTCAGAGACCTGCATTGCTGCAGTTCTAATTAAATGGATGATTAAATTTTGAATACCTTGAGATGGGTCATGTCTCATCAATTTGTAATTTTTAAGATGCCTATCAACAGTTATCTTTTCCATAATAGTTCCAGATAATTTACAATGTGCATATGAACTAGCCAGTAAAATTATTAAGTATAAGGTTGTCTCATATTTTATTAACATACATACATAAGCAAATGAATAATTTATTACAGACCCTGACATTGGTTATGAAGAGTTATAATCATTATCCATGTACCATATAATCTGGTGGTTCTAAACTGGAATTTCTAAGATTTATAAACATATTTTTATGGCTGTTTCCTTATAATTCTGATAACTAGAATAAGTTGTTTCCCTTTGTGAGCCATCAGTTCCCCTTAAAAACGTAGTTGTACTGAATTCTGAGACGAGTAACTTTCGACCAAGTCATTATTTAATTATATATTAAGTTTTTGAAGATTGTATCTGACTCAGATTCTGGCAGTACTGAGATAGTGCATACACAGAATGAAGAATAACTTGATTAGTATACAGCATCCACATAATTAAAGTACTATTAATCAATTACAACAGTGCATCCGTAAGAGACCCAGAGAACCCCACTGTCTGCTAATGACTAGTCAAACTGGGAAGAAAATATAAAACTGAGACAGAATTAGGACCATAGAAGAGGAATAT
>NW_019059608.1:1740129-1764324 GCF_000696155.1 Zootermopsis nevadensis
CAATTCGACACCATCATAAATTGTTTAAATCTGTTTAACCACCTGTTTGTATAATATTCCTTATTATTATTTAGGGTAGTCAGTTTCAAGGAGATTTTCATATTTATCGTTATCCCCATTCAAGCTACATACATGCATAAGAATGATTTTATCACTTAACTATATTATATGTAATTCAAATTTGTGTGTTTGGAGGTGGGTACTATGGATCACTTTCGTGTCAAGTTGTTGCATTGGATCACCATTGTGGCTGGATGTAAAATACATTTTATTTTTAGATCAGGTTAAGAAAACGAGAGATTCTTTTTTTGGAAGTATCTGCTCAAGCCCTTCTTGGAATATCAATTCCATGGTCAAATTGTATATTCTGTCAGTAACTAGTGTAAATTATTAGGACATTGAAAGTACGTTTTAAAGCATTATTTTGAAAGAAAAATCTTTCCAGAGAATGATTTTGAAACTGTTCTACGAAGTTCTGAACAGTTTCTTCTTTTTTATTTAACATGGCTAGTGGGCTCTTCCATAATGAAGGTGTTTTCTGCTCATTTCATTCGAATAACTAACATTTGATATGGAAACATACTTCGAATATAATTGCAGATTGGTAGTAGAGGAACCAAGTTAAAGTACAGTCAGATACATGTGTCTATAATCACAATCAATTGTATTTGTGTGACACGGAAGGGCTGTGTTAAGTGTTGTTAAGGTAAGATGTGTGTATTTACAAAGAAGAATATTCTGCTGCAAACCAACAAAATATTTCCAAGTATTTCTTCCATTTTTTTGGGTAAACACATCCATCAGTTAGTGCTGTGTCAGAGATACTTTTAATGAGAAAATAAATGGAAGAACAAATCATGTAAAAGTGTGCACTTTTTGAAGGATATAAAACTTGAAGCCCTTGAGGATGTGTTAGTAATTTGGATATGGCAAAAGAGTGTGAAGAATGGAATAACAGCTGATGAGAAAACTGATAAAGTTATACTGGAACAAGTGAATGAGCGTGACAGATTTTTTAAGCAAGAATTCATATGTATTTGCTCCAAAATTGAGATTCTAGTAAAGATTAATACTACCGGGTCTTCAATTTATGCGGCAGCGGTCGTGACTTGCATTGCGTAGTCGGCCGACGCACTGTTGATGTCAGCGGGAGTCGTGCCCGTTCTTCCGGTGGGAGACCGGCGAATCAGTTTCAGTGCCGCTAGTAACAGCGAACTACAAATATTTCTCGTCACTGATGCATGTTATTACATTAATTGTTTTTACCTTAAACCACAAAAGATGTACAAAGTGACTTCCTTGTGCTTGCAGGCAACTTCACATCTCGTTAACATGTTTCGAAATACTCGACGAAGCTCTTCTTGGGAAATTGCCGAAATCAATTGTCGAATATTTTCTTTAATTACTTCTGCAGTGTGCGGATTGTTTACATACACTTTTTTCTTCAGTATGCCCCACAGGTAAAAGTCGCATGCAGAAGCAATTAAAGAAAATATTCGACAATTATTTCGGCAATTTCCCAAGAAGAGCTTCGTCGAGTATTTCGAAACATGTTAACGAGATATGTGAAGTTGCCTGCAAGCACAAGGAAGTCACTTTGAACATCTTTTGTGATTTAAGGTAAGAACAATTAATGTAATAACATGTATCAGTGACGAGAAATATTTGTAGTTCGCTGTTACTAGCGGCACTGAAACTGATACGCCGGTCACCCACCGGAAGAACGGGCACGACTCTCGCCGACATCAACAGTGCTTCGGCCGACTACGCAATGCAAGTCACGACCGCTGCCGCATAAATTGAAGACCCGGTATATAGAATGGTACTCTTACAGGGGTTAAGTTCAGATACATACTCCAGAATTTTGTCTTTTCTTTAACCCTTAAGATTTGAACTACAATATTTTGCACACCATATGGTACTTTAATACATTACTAAATAAAAGTATTCAAATATCATCAGTATTGGTGGTGATCAAAGAGTAGTTCTGTAATGGGGTTAGTGTAACCAGCTCCTTGGAACAGGGTCCATTTTGAGAAGCTGTGTATTAAACCTGAAGGTTTATTACTGTGTTTTACAAAAGCTGCTAGCAGTTTCTACCCTAAAACCTTTCAAAACATATATCTTATACCCACAACAGTGAATGAAAGTATAATAAATTCTCTCAATCAAAAGATTTACGTGGTTATGATGAAATAACAACTACTTTAAATCTGTTCAGACTGCATTAGTGTTCCCTTAAGAAATCTTTGCAATCAAATGATGGCAATATAAGTTTTTCCAGAACAATTTAAATGTTCAAAAGTTAAACATAAAAAAAGAAGGTGACTGTACATTACCATATCTATGTAATTTATATTATAAACAAGTATTGTATTTGTGCTATGACATGTTCTACATCCTTGGTTTGGGCCTTGCGAAGAATATACGGAATGTAGATAAATTTTGTTCTATTCAACTGAACTACACAAATGTTGGCATTTCATAACTATGTCACATGTAACAAATTTAAGTGATTATGAAAATGTATATTATCTTATTTAAATAAAATGTATGTCATATGGACAGGGATGAACCACTACAAATAAATGAATATAAATTTATTCATCCATTGACTTCATGTGTAAGCAGATTAAATTCAGAAAATGCTTGCTAACATGCAGTTAAGAAACTTTATCAAAAAATGTGAGGATTAAAATATATGGAACTACAGTTTTTACCTGCTGTGTTTGTATGTGTGGGAAATTTGTTCTTTCGCATTCAGAAAAGAACACAGACTAAGGGTGTTTGAGAACAGGATGCTGATAGAATATCTGAAACTATAAGGGATGAAATGATAACATACTTCATAAGTTGCATTATATGGCATTTAATAATTTGTATGCTTTATCAAATATTAGGGTGATCACATGAAGAAGGATGAGTTGGGCAGGGCATGGAGAATGCAGGATGGAGATGAGTGAATACAGAGTTTTGGTTGGCAAGCCTGGTCATAGATGGAAGAAAATATTAAATGGATATTAGGAGTGGATGGGGTGTGTTTATTGGATTAATTTGGCCCAGGATAAGGACCAGTGGTGGGCTTTTATGAATGGAGTAATGAACATTCAGGTTACATTAAAGACAGAGATTTTATTGTATAGTTGGGCGTAGTATCAGTTTCTCAAGAAGGGCTCTGCTCCATGGAGTTCCTCTTTTCTTATAGGTTTGTTTAATGCTGTATGTTCATGCTTTGTATGAACCAACAGCGTTAGTCTCAGGTATTTTGGCAACTAAATTTGCACTGTATTACATGCATCTATTTTGCTGCTGCTTAGGAAGGAGTGAAGAGAGAAGTGTTAGAGGAGACGGGGATCGAGATGGAGCCCACAACTCTCCTTATGGTGGAATGTGCAGGTGGTGCTTGGTATCGTTTTGTCATAACAGGAAATGTAACAGGTACATTTTACTTTAGATTGTAAACGTACAAGTCAACATGGGTCACATCACCAATGTTTTGCTTGAATATTTGGTTTTATATTGATTGCATTTGAAGTTGAAGGATATTTAAATATTTGGTAAACATGTATTAGACATACTGCTAATTAAAGTGAGAGATTCTAAAAGTAACAGAAACTTTTATAGTATGGAAACATTTTGAAGTATACATCTTTAGCATTTTGGTGTAAGCCACATTGAAGGTGTTTCAACATTTTGGCATACCTGGCATTGCCACCTTCAGAGCGAATAACTCTGACCAAGAAAACCCAAGACAGGAACATTTTCAAACTTGCTATAAACGTCTTCAAACTGAATATCAAACTCCTACAAAATAGGTGAGTTGATTATATTGTTTTTATTGAACAATACTTTGTATCAGGGAAACCTTTTAATGCTTGGTGGTGAGCTGTACAGTTACAGCTGGGAGCCAGAAAATGACTGTTGTCTTCAACTTTGTCAGTGAACGTACTGTATTAGGCTACTTTAACAGTTGACTACTTAATTAACAAGCAGTGTTTATCGGTGCTCTGACAAAGAAGTCTAACAAGATCTTGCTTTATTTCAACCAGCTGTGGAGACTTGACCACTTGTGCCTTTCTTTTAATTGCTGTTCCCAGGAAGGAAGCCAACATATTATATTACACAAAAAAAGGTTTCATCATTCTGAAGCTATGGTACACTGTGTTAAAAAGTACATGCCACTCTAACTCATCTATTTTCCAATATTTTAAAGAATAAACAAAAATATGGGATCAGATTGGAAAAGGTATGTGAACTATGCTCTCAGGCTCATCATTTTAAAACTTTGGTATAGGAGAAATTTGATACATCCTTTATAAACTGTTTTTATTAAAAAAATTCTAGGTAAAAGATTGCAGTGAATAGGCAGTTTATTTTATGATTTGTTCACTTTTAGACCATCCTCCTCACCTACATCTAATTGTTTCTGGGCATGCTGATGTGATTAAACAGATCTAGTTTTTATGTTGTTTTCCTCAGTTTTTGGTCTTCATGTAATTCAAGCAACAAAGGGCTGTAGAGGTCAAAATTCTCCATAGATTTTTATGATGGTTATTACTCATACTGCTGTTTGGACACCTAATTAGCTTGTCCTCGAAAACGGAGACATATTTTGAACTATAAAGTAAAGTAAAGTAAAGTAAAGCTGTCCCACTATACGCCATGTAGGCGCTTGGGGGGAGAGGAGGTATAGCTCATATTCATTCTTGACCTCAGCGCTAGATGGGGTTGAGTGATCAGCATCACATCCCAGCCACACTTTACCCCCGGGAAAGGACCCCGGTACCCATTGGATAGGAGGCTGGGTGGGGATTTAACCTTGGTCATCCAGTCTGTAACCAGTCACTGTACTGACTGTACTATGCAGACTTCTAATATGGTTAAGTATCTTTGCAATAGTTAATTAAGTGTATCACTTTTGTTTGAATTATTTTATAGGTGGATGCTTGAAAACACCAAAGGATGCTGACTCAGAATCTCTCCAGGCTAAATGGATAAAAGATCTTGGTGAACTGAACCTCCGTGCCAATGATATTCTTTCAATAATAGAACAAGCCAGAAGCTATCATGCAAGAAAAGATGAGTGTTGGCATGGATGTGTGTTGCCAGCAGTAACACCACACCGCAAACTACTGCTCCGGCTTGTTATCTGCATCAGGAAGAGAAGCAAGTATGAATGACATGTTGTTATCTTAAAATTACTTATGTTTATCTTTACCCACAATTAAACATTGGAGTTTTTGTTACAAGTCAGGTTCCATGTACAGATTAATTCAGTGAGTTAACACTTTTGTGTTTTCAGGAAGCTCATTGAAAGCACTTTCTGTTAAATTTTAAAAATTAAAATGGTGTCTATTAGAGGAGAGCAACTGTAGCGAGTTCTTTGTTGCCCAGTTTTATAAAAGTGTAGTATTTGTAATCTAGTGGAAATTACTGTTGTATCTTGAAAAGAAAAAAGAAACATATCCAAAAAGGCAGGAATTCATAAACCATCATTGTTCAGTATGTAGCTGTAATATACATTTGTTAATTCCTTGTTGTAAATGTAGTTCAGTAATACTTTATACATTGAACCTCTCTGTTCCCAAGGGCTTTATTTTGCCTGCCACCTTAAAATATTCAGAATATGAAGATTTCCGTCTTCTGGGTTGTTGCGCTGTGTAGTCTGGTCGATGTTAACCAACGTTTCAGAGGTCATACTGCCTCCGTCATCAGGGCCCTGATGACGGAGGCAGTATGACCTCTGAAACGTCATACTGCTGTTTGGACACCTAATTAGCTTGTCCTCGAAAACGGAGACATATTTTGAACTATAAAGTAAAGTAAAGTAAAGTAAAGCTGTCCCACTATACGCCATGTAGGCGCTTGGGGGGAGAGGAGGTATAGCTCATATTCATTCTTGACCTCAGCGCTAGATGGGATTGAGTGATCAGCATCACATCCCAGCCACACTTTACCCCCGGGAAAGGACCCCGGTACCCATTGGATAGGAGGCTGGGTGGGGATTTAACCTTGGTCATCCAGTCTGTAACCAGTCACTGTACTGACTGTACTATGCAGACTTCTAATATGGTTAAGTATCTTTGCAATAGTTAATTAAGTGTATCACTTTTGTTTGAATTATTTTATAGGTGGATGCTTGAAAACACCAAAGGATGCTGACTCAGAATCTCTCCAGGCTAAATGGATAAAAGATCTTGGTGAACTGAACCTCCGTGCCAATGATATTCTTTCAATAATAGAACAAGCCAGAAGCTATCATGCAAGAAAAGATGAGTGTTGGCATGGATGTGTGTTGCCAGCAGTAACACCACACCGCAAACTACTGCTCCGGCTTGTTATCTGCATCAGGAAGAGAAGCAAGTATGAATGACATGTTGTTATCTTAAAATTACTTATGTTTATCTTTACCCACAATTAAACATTGGAGTTTTTGTTACAAGTCAGGTTCCATGTACAGATTAATTCAGTGAGTTAACACTTTTGTGTTTTCAGGAAGCTCATTGAAAGCACTTTCTGTTAAATTTTAAAAATTAAAATGGTGTCTATTAGAGGAGAGCAACTGTAGCGAGTTCTTTGTTGCCCAGTTTTATAAAAGTGTAGTATTTGTAATCTAGTGGAAATTACTGTTGTATCTTGAAAAGAAAAAAGAAACATATCCAAAAAGGCAGGAATTCATAAACCATCATTGTTCAGTATGTAGCTGTAATATACATTTGTTAATTCCTTGTTGTAAATGTAGTTCAGTAATACTTTATACATTGAACCTCTCTGTTCCCAAGGGCTTTATTTTGCCTGCCACCTTAAAATATTCAGAATATGAAGATTTCCGTCTTCTGGGTTGTTGCGCTGTGTAGTCTGATATGTTGTAAAATTTAAGTGTGCTGGCTGTGAATTTTAAATACCCACATGACTGTGTATCCAGCAATAAAATAATTATGTTCATATTGTTTCTGTTTTATAATTAACATTTTTCTCACAAAAATTATTATTAACTGTAGAAAGCTGCAGGTTTTAAGTGGTTCTGTTTTTCTTCATTATATATTTTAGTTAAGTGCTTATAATAATAATAATATGAATTTAATCATATGTAACTGTTCTCTTTTCTAGTAATCGTGTTCACATTCTTCTATCTGAAAAGACGGAAGTTCACTTACCAGTATGTGAGATCAATCCAACTAGAAATGTTCATTCAACACTAAATAAGTTCATGACAGTAAGTTTCGTTAATTAAGCATATAGCAGGCATTTATGTATTGAATGTCTTCTTGATGAGTAAGAATGGGAATTCTAATGATTACATTGCATATTATACCTTTTTCGCAATTGCATGGAATCTCATGTCACATTTTTTTTAAAGGAAATATTTGGTGCAGACCTACCAGCTCATAAACCTCATGGAATTTTGGCAGTAGAACATTGTGGAAAGCCTGAGGCATTAAATGATGGTTTGTGCCTTACTGTCCTTGTCTCATTTCGGAAAGCTCTGGAAGAAGTTGGTATCATTGACAAATACACTTGGCTGGAGGTGTCCAAGCAACTGGGAGATGACTTACTTAAAAGGCTACCCAAAAATATGGCTGTGCCTCTGCATGTGATTCGGTAAATAAAATACGCTGTGGAAGGTACCAAGACACTAGGAAGAGCTCTCATTGTTTAGCACAGTATCCATTTCATATCATCTGCAGGCTGCATGAATTGTTTTGCCAGCATATGTGTTCTACATGCCATGCATCAAACATGCTGTGCACAGCAAAATGTTATACCCAGATTTTAAACAGTACTTAAAAAAAACTATGACACGAAACATTTTCTTGACTATAACACGTTTTTTACATTCATTTGTGTCTATAAATGGTATTAACATATTTACAATTAAAATATATTAAAATGGCAGGTTGTCAGTCTCTTGAAAAATTTACATGGGTATTATGGCATACCTCAAAACGTGTGCCTGTATAATATCGGCATATTTCTGCAGCAATAATTTTCGTTACTGTTGCCACTTTATTTGTACACAGGTTATCTGGTTCTGTATTTCTGGAACAGTAAAAGTAACATAAACAAAGCTGTCCCACCATATACCATGTAAGTTCTTGGCAGGAGAGGAAGTATAGCTCCTAATCATTCTTAACCTCGACACTGGATACGAATGAGTGGTCATTATCATGCCCTGGGAAAGGACCCCAGTACCCATTGGATAGGAGGCTGGGTGGGCCCCAGAACTGGTCTGGATGCAGAGACTAGTTGAAAAATCCTCTGCCCCGTCAGGGATCAAACCCCAGTTGTCCAGTACTAGTCAGTCACTGTACTGACTGAGCTACCCCAACTCCTTATTTCTGGAAGAGAGTTACATCATGTAAGATCATTGACAATGCAGTCCCTGTAATAAAATAGGAACTTCATGTAGTTCAACTAAGGTGTACTATTTGGTTCCAAGTTATAATGAGACAGCAAAGTTGGCTGATGCTGTGTACACTGGGGGGACAATGTAGATTTTACTCTTGACCTTACATAATACTACGTAGTGCTGTGTTACTCATTGCCCTGGGTGAGTACAGTATCTTCTTCCTTGCTTCATTTTGTCATACTGCTGGCAATGTTTTCCCTATTATGTCAATTCCTGCAGTTGATACATTAAGCCTATTATTATGAACTGCCATAGTTGTATAATGTGTAGACTCAATCTATAATTAACATCCATTTGTCACCATATTTACTTGTGTAATGCCCCTGTTTCTACTCCACATTATTAATACTAAAAGGGGGGGTGGCAGGAGCAGGGGACAATATGTAGATTATCTTTCTGATGGTTTCTTGGTTCTATATAACAAAAGCTATCAAACTTGTATAATTTAAGTTATTTTAGTGGAATGATTTCTCAAAATACTAATTTGGCATTATTTTTGTATTGAGAGTCGAGTACATGTCAGGTTATAAAAATATAGTGCAAACGTGTTGTAGGAATTACTGGCAGCTTTGCAGCAACAACCAGTCTTATTGTGTTGAAACAAATTTTAATAATTTGTATAATGGTAGCATCATTCATTACAGTTTTTCTATATTTACTACAGATAATATTTAATTACAAATGGTTATCTGAGTAGGTCAGGGATGAGCAGTCTGTGGCCTCTGAAATTTTTTTTAATAGTTTGTGTTTGCAACAAGCTTAATATTTCTGAATGTTTCCATGTGTCTCATTAATGATAAATTTCAATTCAGCTTATGACATCATTTGGAATCCCTGTTGATGCATACCTACTGAAAAGCTTGCCTTGGTTATGACTACCACATTTCTTGAACTTTGTCACAAACTCCACTTATATTTTAGAAGCTGCTATAAAATACTGTAACTGTGTAAGTGCATTATGTGAGTTGGTCTCAACTTACTGTATTTTAGATTATTTTGCTATAGACATTCCCTAAAGCCTGTTTTGTAACTCACAATGAAGGGGCAGTATTATAATTTCTGCGAGGCACAGGACATACATAGATCGTAATATCAGGACTCTGTTCCATAATGTACTGAGGTGATGTTTGTGTAAGCAAGGACTTGTACAGGCTAATAATATTATTATATTGATGGTAAGTATATTAATATGCACTGATTTAATTTTCAGTGTTTCTTAAAATAATATTAGGAGATAATTGTGGGTGTCTTTTGAGAATTGGGGATTCAAAACATTACTTTTGTGTGGTCAGTATTTATAATTAACATCTGTAAAAATCACATGATTTCAATGAAGTTGCATAGAAATATTTTATACTACCAGTATCCTGCCAAAGTTTTAAGTTCTTTTGATATTGAGTTTTATTAGTGTAGTTCAATTTTGATGCTGATTCTTGCCTTGAGTTATCAGTAGGTAGATGAAACAGAATCTTATGAAGTGTATAGAATATAACTTTGAATTGTCATTTTGGGAAATTACATTTAATTTTAATTTATGTGCTCAGTTTTGTTAATATTTGGGAGTTACTAATATGGCATTGATTTTTACATTTTGAAAAATTACAGTTTTTCATTTCCTTCAATGTCAAAGACATGATTATGCAGGTTGGAGTAGAAATGGTAATGGCATTGAAATAATAAAACTGGTTCACAGTTCAGGTTTTCATTGCATTTTCTTTATATATAAGGGTTCATTTGTTTTGTAAGTGGAATAGAAATCAGTGTTAAAATGTCTTCTGTCCTTCCATTTCTGATTTAGTTTCAGTGGCTGTCCCTGTGATAGAATTTTGATTAAATTTTGCATTGAGAAGAAGTAGAAACTTTCTTATATTTTCATACCATTTAAACTAGTCAAAGCTATTGCTTTGCTTCAATGCCTGACTTCAATTAACTCGTTTAACTTATCAAAAAAGTAGAGAATTTAATGAGAAACGTATGAACTGTTGTTAAGAAATTTAGTAAAATGATCATTAAAAAATTGTTTATGAAAAAATATAATGCTCCCCAAAAGTAGTGCAATAAAAAGTATTATAAATGTTAATGTGGTGATAACTAAGTAACACCATGGTTGTACAGTCCTTAATTCAGCACTAGAATATTTTATACATGTACTAAATAAGGATCTGGTTATGAGATTATATTACTATTTGTAATACATTTTTATCTCTGTGATACTGCAGTGTGTTTAAATTGTAAGGTATACCCTACTCTTATATAATTATTTCCTTTTCATAAGCTTCAGTAATGTACTGTTCACTTTCCATGACCATTTAAGACTTGAAGTTTTCATGGTGACTGAAGGTGATAAAATCATCCAGAGTGATCAGCCATGTCAATTTAAAGCAAAAATATATTGTTTCAGAAACTGTCTCCTTCATCCCTGATGACAGTGACAGAGAATGTCTGAAGTGTTGAACTTCTGCTCTGAATTTACGTGGCTAATAGTCTAAGAGGATTTTATCTATGTGTTTTATGCATGAGAAATTTGATACAATAGTTTTAATAGCATATGAATTTACTTGCCCTGTTGTTAATGTATTATTACTAAACTTACAAAGAAGAAAAGTCAAAAGAAGTCAAGAACACAGAGGTGTCAGTAAATACCACATTCTGTCTCCACTATTCAATTCCAGGTTATGCACCTGCCTGTCTGCACTTCACCTTACCCTTTCATATGTTAACATACTTTTTGTAACATACATGGACTACTGATATCAAGATGTTTATTTAAAAGACTTTAAATTCTCCATCAAAATTACAGTATAAATGTGTCTTTTATATAATTTTTTTATGGTTGAATAGTTTAGATTATATAAGGTTTAAAATGCATTCTGTTTGTAACTCTTATGTAAGGTAGTGAATTGATTTTATTTTTAATATGTCCACAGACATAAACCATGACTTGAGGCATGAAATTTGCAACAGAATTACTTTAAGCTTAGTACCTATATGACGTCATTGCTACATTCAAATGGGTTGGAAATACTTTGTTTTAAGGTTTAATACTCAAAAGTTTAATAATTTTAAAAATCATGTGTATTGTATCAACTTAATGTGATGTCACTTGCAACAGTATTACTACTGAATTTATTATTTGTATTGTATCTTCTTGAATTGATGTGTATATTTTTATAACATATATATATGCTACATAGCAAACAGGTGAAGTAGTTTCTAATTAAGGTTTGGCTGTAGCCTGAGTATAACCATACGTGGTTGAAATGTCACTATATTACTTGCATTAACTGTATAAAATAAAAGCATTGTTAAAGATTTGCACAAGTTGTGGGTGGTGGAAAAGATTCCTGCCTGGTTAACATACAACACGATACTTAGCTACAAAGTAGTTTTAAGGGTGTTTGATAATGGATCTGTAGTAAGTGCATGTGGGTTAAAAGTTGAAGCTTTATGTTATTTAAAGGGGGCTTGTCTTAATGGAGTAGAATTCTTCAGTACATGATCCTGGTCAAGAAATTCCTTGCTTTTTATGGTATCAAAAGGTTCAATATTGTGTTCAAACAGCCTGCTACTTGATCATATTCTGAGCAAGTTGGATTAAGCTTGCATGCACACATCCTGTTTGTATAATCCTCAGTGTAACCAGAGATTATTTCCTTAAACAACATTTTCAAGCAATTTTTTCCCCCCATATAGTGTTTTCTAGATGAGGTTTGACTTCAAAGGACTAATAGTATATGGCGTGGCAGTTCACTTATCTTTACATTGGTTCCGTGTCTTTGCCAATAGAGGGCGAAGCAGGTCACCTAGATTTGAGTTTTCGGTGCTTCTATCCGGGTTACAGGATACTCAAGGAGGTAAACGGGTCAGAAAATGTTAGCGCGCCCATTAATTAATAACTTCCCAATAGATGGCGCGGCAATTCACTTACCTTTACATTAGTTAATGCCCTCGACAATACAGGCAACTCTCGGTTTACGAACGAGTTTCATTCCAGGACGTTGTTCAATATATGTTTTTGTTCGTTATGTGTATCTAATGCCCTCGACAATACAGGCAACTCTCGGTTTACGAACGAGTTTCATTCCAGGACGTTGTTCAATATATGTTTTTGTTCGTTATGTGTATCTATATGTTAGCAGCCATTTTAAAGCATTAAAACCATGTACTAAACATCACAAGCAAGTGATGATCCAATTATATTATTATGGGGGAAACACCGATTTCTTTTATTAGGGATACTGGTGGAAAGTACACTTAAATTAATGATTTCATAAGGTTAAAGTACTGAGCATTTTGATGTTTTAGTATTTCCATATTTTATTAGAAAAGACATTAATTTTGTACTAGTAATTCCTGTCACCAATAATACCAGTGTGATTAGAAATTCTGTACTGCTCTAAATATTTTGTGTGTATGTAGAAGAAAGAGAATAATTCATTATATATTCAGGTCTGGATGTCAGTTTTGGCATCAACAGACCTCTGTTTCCTTTGCTCTTCCTTTTCAAGGACTGTTTTCTTCAAGCCTTTCATTTTTCGGGTTTGTAATCTCTTAATATTTTGTTTTGGAATATGAATTCGTCCATGTTGAGTTCCAAATGTGTCCTTTGAAATATTCTTGACCTTCTTCACCTGTTACAGAAAAAAAATCACATCATAATATAGTCTTTGTTCATCTATATTTGCATTACCTGTTGTTATGTTCTCTTTGTGTAACAAAATTATAGTTATAGTGACAATATAAGTACATAAATCCTTCCTGTTTTAAATATACTTGCCTTCAGTTCCTTGGGTCTCTTACAAGCAAGTTTGAACAAGTCATCAGATGAAATCTTTGTTCTTCTCACTTTGAAGTCAATTGATGGACCAATTTCTTCAAGTTCTGTTCTAGGAATTCTGCTTCCAGATTTCTTCAGCTGTATTCTGCAATGCATACTTTAATTAAGAATCACAACTACTTAGTTTAAAACACTGTCATATATGTGTTTGCATCTGCTCACGAATAGTTCATTTCCTCTTATTCCCAGATTCAATATACAACATTAGTCAGTTCTTTACTTTATCTTCCATCAGTTGACATAGTGGTTCATATTCCTAATAAACTTCAGACACAAAATTACTCCATCCCTATGCATGAAACTCAAGAATGAATAAACAGACTTTGTTTAAATCTTATATTGAATTTCTATGTAAAACTGTCCACCCAGCGTTGTCTTCCTGGCTCTGTTAGAAGAGGGCCTAGAGGCCATTATCAGTTTGGTAATTAAGATATTTAGAGCCTATATTGCTCTTTGATATGTTCCATTACCTTGGAGGATAGTCAAGAATTATCTTCATACCCAAGCCAGTACACTAGTTGCACAAAGGAATGTTTTGGTAGGCAAGGGGTCTACAGGCAGGCTCATATAGTCTGGCAGTTTTGTGGGCCCTTAAGACATCAATGGTAATGTCAAAGCTCATCTGGGAATGTCAGCAGGCTAGGTAGGGATCAAGTAGTTTATTCCTCGGTCTCTCAAACCAATAATTTCAATCTCACCATGCCATGTGCTGGTAGGCTCAAGGTTAAGGAGAGGCACTGATCCTAACCACATTTCCTGCACTTGCTCTTTCCAACAGGCCCATGATATGTAGGTGTTGCATGAATGTACAATGGTCAGTTTCTCATAAGGCCTTCCAATGAACTTTGACTGCCTCATACGTAGTAATAATTACTCGGTGTAGTAAGGGGCTTTAATTCCATGGATCAGCTCAAAGTGAACACCTTGATAGATGCTTGGGAGTTATATATTACAGGGATAAACAACGCGGAATGCTACATATTAGTAATACAGAAGGTTGGCCCATCTGGTGATGGTGGCCATGTAAAGGGGAAATGTCATACCTGTAGCTGCGTAAATATATCTGGTCTTCTGCTGCAGTGAATAGAAGAGCATGTTCTAGGCCCTGGAGTCTCACTGCTTGAATTTTCTCCCTTTGGAACATGTCAACCAACAAGTTCTTTATTCGTCTGTACTCATGATTATGCTCAAATAATTCTCCAGCAAATAACAGACATGGCTTAATTCCCAAGGATACCTTCTGAGTTTTAAATTCCTTTAATCCTCTGTAACGTTCAATACCGAATTCAACCATATCCAAGATGTGGCTATCGTACATACGGCCTGCAACAAGAATTCAAATATTACTACTCTTCATGGAGTAAAGACTGAGTTTGGCAAGCATTTAATTATGTCATTTTTAAATTAGTAAGTTACCTGTCAAGAATGATGGAAAAACTATAGAAATACTTAAAACATTCTTATTGAAAATGCTAAGAAAGCAGCACGTATAAAACAACAACAGTCTGTTATGTCAAGATCTGTATACATTTTAAAGGTTATTTCCTCCCAATTAAGGCTCACCCAATATGAGATTGTGTGGCCTCTTCTTGTTGTGGGATGCAAACATAAACATAGAAGCATCATGTTTTCTTGAGAATTCTTCAACAGGTGTAATATTTTCAAATGGCAAGATGTCATTTTGTCTATTAAGTATCTTTCCATGTGGCTTCTTTATATCATACTGAAAAATGACAGTAATGCATTAATAATTTTCTAAAGATAAGTATAAGAAAGGAAAAAATCTTATATTTTCTTGGTTTGAGATGCAACACTAGAATGAATGATTTGTGTAAAAGACCAAAAACAATACAAATACAGATTTGATTGTTAGTAAGATCTGAAGCACATTTTAAATGCGGAGTAAATTCAAATATCCTGAATCCTTACCAAGTCTTTCATACAGTTTACTACCATCCCACTGGTCTTTCTACCTTTAATAAACAATGCATTTTTGGTATTCTCCACCAATTTTGGTTCCCTGGCCAGGAGGGCTCTTTTTGACCTATGAGTTGTTGGTTTCCTGAAAAGGAAATAGAAAAATAAATATATGTACATAACCATCTTTATACACCAATTCTGAGCCATTAAAAAATTGTTGTATTGGTTACATTTCAAGATCAGTGGTGGCTACTCAATATACATCAAGGTAGAGATGGTCTACACATCATTGCCAAATAAAGAAATTTTTAAAAAATAATAAATATTATGTTTGTACTCAGGTTCACTGAGAATGAGACAGAGCAATACTCTATCACAGGCAAAAGGCTGTTTGTAACAGTGGTAACTGATTTATATAGTAATACTTTCATTTTAGCTTATAATCATATAAAGCGGTGCAAGTGGTTCTTGGCCAATTTCTGTAATCCAAAATATCTTGTATCAGAACTATTGAAAAATGACAATTACGTCTTGAGGAAGACCCCATCCTGGAAACTACTGGAAAGACATTCAGAAAGCATAGGAAAGGCAGATATCAGTGCCATGTCACAGCCATGCTAGAAATAAGGAACCTGAAAGTCATATTCCGAGAAATAGCAATGAAGATACAGGAATTCTACTATTCTTATTCGATAATTAACAGGATCTAGACTCATATTAAGAACATAACCACGCGATTGGTTTCTACCACAAAGAATGTAGAACAAAACATAACCACACATCTGAAGAGAACTGCGTTTGTAACATATGTGAGCTATGTAAGAAATAAATCGTAACGTGCAAGACACGCAGTCATTCACTGGCAGTAGTGGGAGGAATCAACATGAACCCGACGCAGCCCTTCTTAAATCATCCAACCAAGAGCAATGAGATTTTGATTTCAGGATGTCCTCTTCACGTAATTATTCTCTAAAATACAACAAAGGCAGACATTATTTTAACGTTACTAACACAATCCTTTGCATAACAGGCATGTTTTCAAGCTCCACACAGCTCTAGATTTATTTATTTATTTATTTATATACACCCTACACTCCACACTAAGAAAACAACAAAACAACTGAAGCAGAAGATTCACACGTGTAATTGCAGTGATGCAAACATTGTAGTGTAAACATTTCCCTTTTATTTTCAGTGAATTCCTGTGACAAAAGAGACTGTTACAACTGTAGTGAGGTATCTGAACGCTGGCGATTTGTGCACGTCAAAGAATGAATCACAGATGACATACATGATGATCAATGACCTGCACAACATCCTGCGTTCGTCTGTTAGTAGCGTAATGAGAAATCCTGAAACGTCAATTCTTGCCTTTTTATGGTTTCCAGCCGAGCACGTCTGTATGTCTATAAAGCAGGGTGACAATAGCAAACGCTCCTGGCGTCGCGCAGGTTCCGCTCTATATTCAAATTTAAAAAGAGTTAAATTTCAACTCTTCTTGTGTGATCAAATTTAGGTCATTCACACACACACGCTTCTTTGAATTGTAACATCACTGAGAAGTATTCGTGTTTCATCCCACAACATAAACAAGGGAATAAATATTTTTTGCTTGAGAACCAGTGAACACAAGAAACATATTAGCAGTTATTCGTGTGCATTACTCATCTTTCGACAAAGGGCATTAAAAGTGTGAGAATTTAAAGGATGAGTGTTTATAAATTTGACAATTTTAACTGTCTCATCCAGAGCAGTCTTCAATTTCTGTGGCATCTTTCTTGCTGCAAATCATTCTCTTCATATATATATATATATATATATATATATACACATACATAAACATGCATATACACATAAATACACATTAGAGTACTACTAAACCACTGACACCATTTTGACCATCCAGTTTAATTTTCACTTTCGAAATGATTTATCATCACGAACTATTTAGGGTTTATGCTGTACGGCCTGTCCCTATTAGAAATCAAACCAGTAGTATGTATTGGTAATGATTCGCAGAATATAAAAAAATCATTAGTTTCATAATCGGATTTTAGGGAGAATATTCTACAATTTGGGCCTTTCACGAATTCTACGGGTTAAACTGCGATCATTGTAGTGTGAGTCGAGACCAATTTCGTTTTTCGGGCCGCGTACTTTTACTCTTTCTTTCATGCTGTTGTACAGGAGAGTGCGGCACACTGACGCCTGCGCAGTGAACTTTATAAAACCGACGACGTTAATATAGAGTTCTGTAGAGACGTCAATGCATTTAGTGCGCGTCGCTGGTTGGCATGCTGTTGGAGAGGAAGCATACGAACAGAGCCCGCTGTCAGTCGGACTCTTAAAACCGAAAGGACTTTAAATGGTTTCTGGATATTTGTGTGTACTTCTGTAATTGTAATTCGCATGATATAAAATTTTGTGTGATTCGGCAAGGAAACCTGAACTCCAGCATGAACGCCGACTCAGATTTGGAGCAACTTATGAGTCATATTGGTCAGTATTCTTAATTACAACAAGAATGTCTTATGCTGCAAATTTTTCAGAGACAGTGTCGTACCATATTGTCGCCTGTGTATAAAATGTTCATACAGTAAGCAATGTAGAGATATTGTAGTAATTGTATTGTACATCTATGGCAGGATTTACACCGAAGTAATAAATAGTAACAAGCGATAGGCGATATATCGCCTGTACATTGACACAAAGGCAATGAAATTTGTAGTTCTGTGAAAATATCGATAAATTAAACAATCAATAAATAGTACATATTCTATATTTTGAACGAAATTTATAGTTATTTGTTCGTCAGTAGCATTATTACTGTCTATAATAAAGCGCTGCACACAAGATGGTCCGTTGGATGGTGCAATGAGGTACCACAAACAATTTCTCTATAGCGATAGACGATATGTATCGCTCCGCGGCGAAAAATGGAGAAGTTGCTTTCGATACGTGTCGCCTGTCACTGAGCGACGATTTTAAAAAACGATTTGGCTGTCGTTTCGTTTCAATGCTTCACATTGTATTTCATGATATTTCTACAAGCAACATGTGTCGCCTTCTGGTTGTTGCCAATTGCGTCGATGTGAATCCTTCCTGACAGAGATGAAGTGGGTTTGAGCAGGTGGCTAGGCCTGGGGTTCAAAGTACGTTGCCTATGTTGATGGCGATACCGCTTGGGAAACTGCCCACTTTGATGGCCGAGCAGGAGATGGGAGGATAGCCTACAGATTGAAAATATCTGATATGGACTGAACTGGTTCAGAACAGTACTTCAGTTCTGTTTTTCAGTGTTGGAACAATAATATTAGGCCTTCATGGTTATACATCATTTTTACGCTGCATTAGATTGATAATCTCGGCGCAAATTTTGGGGGTATAGAAAGCTGATATGTTCGGAGTACACTCATATTTTCGTGGTACGATTCAATTCGGTAAGAACTGAGTCAATCCTGTAAAGTAAACAAAATTAAGCTCCATTCACTTGTTCGGCCAGGCACGCCGTACGGGCACCAGTAGACCAGCAGCTAATGAATGTCACGTCTTTTATTCGTTTGTACACAGCAAGAAGTTGAAGTAGCTTTGCATAAAGATATCAGACATTACTTAAAATAATGTGTCTGTTGACGTAAGGTTTCGTCAGTTACGGCTATCAGAGCGCTCTCTCTCTCTCTCTCTCTCTCTCTCTCTCTCTCTCTCTCTCGCCGCCTTTGCCTTTGATCTAAGAACTTCTGGCATTGATGCAGGATTCAGCAGTATAAGTAAAATACCTCCTTAGCATTAAAATGAACTCATTTTACTGAGTAAGATTTGAGGTGAGGCTCTGAGTCCGAAGGTGCAAGTTTTCTGGGTTACAGCGCCGTGTAGTCTGGTAGATGCGGACATAAATATATATTTTGTTAAAATTTTCTGTTTAGAGGAATGCATATTACAGGAAAATGCATAAAATAATACATAAGAAAGAATAAAAATAAACTGAAAACTGCCTTTACTCCATCGTCATCAGAACATGTTCTGATGACGATGGGGCCCAATAGAGGGATTTCCCGAACATTGGTTAAAGTAATTTTATTCTAAATGTGTTTTGTGATGTTGAAGTTTTCTTAGGAATAATCTGAATGGCGTGATGCAATAGATACACACGTTGGCGTTTACGCACGGCTTGGAGAATCTATGTGTTATTTTTAGTTATTCACGACTTTCCATGATTGTTGGGCCATGCCTGTCTCAGACTTTGTGCATGTTCTGAAGCAATCCAATAAACTACAAAAGAATTTCATTCGCCTTGTTTGAAGCACGAGTCCAAAAATATGAAGACTCAATTCAGTATCAGAGTGAAGGAAACTTGTACTAACACGTTAAAAGTAAATAGGCAAGAATAAAGCGAAGTGATTCAGTTTAGGCCTGCTGGTGTTTTGGTACTGTTTGTCATGAATATTTTAAACTGTTCAGTGAACAGAGAGACTATGTAGCCGTGGTAAACGCGACTTGTCTAAAGGACGAATACTCCGAAATTGAGGTTTAGGTTCTCAGATTACAGAACGACGCTTTAATGAAATTTACACCTACAATACCATATATAATCACTACTCAGCATATTTAATTTTTTTAAGGCAATCTCTAAGCTTGAATTTTATTCCAGCTAGTCAGCTCCAAGCACGTGGCAGATCACTGCTCATAAATACATAAAGAAACAGCATCCACAACAATGCAAGAACGGGATTTATTATTGGCCATATTTATAAAACAAAATACAGAACAAATTTCTGTAGTTTCACAAGATCTGTCTTTGTTACTCATAAGAAATTACATCCAATAATCTTCTGGCACAGTTAACACAATTCGTGACTGAAATTATTGAATGTCTAGTCAGTCCTAATAGGCCATTCATTTATCGTCTGTTGCATTCGACAAAATGAGATAAAATTGGATTATAATGAACAAGTACATCCTCTTCACGTAGAACGATGGGTTTATGATTTTACTTCATTAACTTTGCAACAAAACAATGTCATTAAATAATGCAGTGCTGTTACGTGCAGTGCAGTGCATCCGGGATGTTGCTCCAGATTCACTAGTCGTCATAATGCAGAACTTGTCAACTTCATTCAGGAGAACGTGACGTGCCTACCAGAGGCTCAGGCCCAGGACAAAATCAGCTAGCAAATAAAATTCCTCTTAATCAGGGATAAACGCATATCGCATCCTCTGGAAAATCGATGTTTCTGATAAGACACTCGACGTAATCATCTACTCTCGCTGACCTACAACTACGTTACACGTGACGGAGATAAGGGCGAAAAATGCTGCCCTTATCGTCACGGACACAGTTTCATAACACGTAAATATGGAGTGTCATTTATACATCTGTTTAAGTAACCCCAGGAAGAGAAGTTATCCTTGAGAAGCCGATAGTTACTAAACTGGCCAATAACTTCCCCGCCTTTTCTGGAATTCGAAGGTCAATACCATGTTCACGGCAACCCACCACTGGAATCTGTCATGAGCCTCATGATTTCACTCAACAACCTCACATGGTTTTCTTCTACAGTCATTTCAGTATTATCCTGTCCATTTACGTCTAAATCTTCTGAGTGGTCATTGTCCTTGAGGATGTTTCCATTAAAATTACTTACGAAATTATTGTGTTCGTCTGCTCATCTCTGTGCTGTATCTGTAATTGGCCATCAGGCTGTCGATACAGCAAACTAATAATAGAGAACTGGATTGAATTGAAATTCTTGACTTCCTCATGCGTACTGCACTTGTTAAATGCATTTTGCATATTCTTAGGAGATTTAGCACTTTTAACTTAACATTTAAAATATTCTTGGTCATTATAAGGCCCTTTTAATTTTAATGTTAAATAAGAACGTCAACAAAATACTATTTATTATAAAAAAAATCGAGGCACGCCTAAAATCTTGTGGCGGCACACGAGTTGTGGGACACTGGGACCAGTTATTATCCTAAAGCTTTAGTTTATTTACAATGCAGAATGCTGGAGTACTCGGAAGTTATTGCTTTGTTGATAAGATACATGTTCTCTGTCACACATAACCTATTCTTTTCATGCAAGCTGTGACGTTTAGAGCCATTTACGTCTGCGGGGCGTAGCATACTTCTGTCGCCTACTTGTTATTATTCTACATGGCATGAAACAACAGGCAGGTTGTATGAAGATCGTGTGGAACGCTTTGTAAGAACTTGAGAATGTTACATCCTCAATTGTAAGTGGCAATGTCATTTCTCGTTTGATACACCCGTCCGATTAGAATTAACAGTAGTTATTTTTAATGTGATTCGAAGACTATAACTAGAAAGCAAGTTAAATTTTAATAGAATCGACAGATGTATGTCATGGACATCGCCTTGAAAAGTTTCGAATTCAGAGTGTAGACAATGATAGAGCAAAAGTTCTGTTTTATGTTTTGCGCTCTATGTTAAAACCAAGTATCCACTGTCGTTTCTCTTCTGCGGAATTAAGATCGCTACGATTCGTTTCTGCTACATTCGGTGTAAATAAGGTACTAACACGAAGGCAAAGTCATTAAATTTCAATCTAGTTAAAATAGGAAGTCCATTTTTCATTGAAAGGTGAAAGTTAATATTTTTGTAAAGACTTTCCGTGCTGTAATAGAACTGGAAACTTTATCACTGGTTTCACAAGAGCCAAATATTGAACCCTATTTTTTGTTTTTGATGCAGTTGAATCTTGTCTACGTATTCCTAAATAGACCGTCTATCTTTGTTGATGTTATTCAATTCAATTCTTTTTATTAGAGTGCTGCATCAATAGCCAGACGGCCAATTACAGATACAGCACAAAAAACAAAGTAAATACAATAATCGTATAATAATAATAATAAAGTTCCTAGCAACAGACAGGTTAATAATTAAAACAAAGCAAAAAAATTACATGATTATTTGTAAATGAAGCAATACCGTCTACTTTAGGATATGCCTAAGAGTAGGCAAATGGTTACTAAAGATGTCAAAATCATTGCAAAGATTATTCGCAGCTGATGCGCCTCTAGCAGATGGACAACTTTTGCATTCAGGGCCAACAGTAAAAAGTGAGAAATCTCTAAAATTACGAAATGGGACACGCACACCAACAGTCTCGAGTAAGGAGGGACAGAACTTATATCCGGCGTATACGTTAATAAGAAATAGGGCGTCTAGATGACTCCTCCTAGTGCCAGGAGTGTGAAAATGTAGGATTTCTAAGGCATTGGCGTAGTGATAACGGGCATGAAGAAGGAAACGATTGTAACACAAGGATAAGAACTTGCTCTGTAGGCGTTCAAGCTTACAAGTGTCAGCAGAAGTTAAAGAATTCCATGCAACTGAGGCATATTCAAGCTTAGATTTTACTAGACTAAAATATAACATATAAAGACTGTCCAAAGTTGAAAAAGAAAAAGTTATAGCACGAATAAGACCCAATAACTCCAAGGCTTGAGAAGATACAAATTCAACATGGTGGTGAAAATGAAGTTTAGAATCAAGGATGATTCCCAAATCTTTAATAGTATCCGTACGATTAATGTGGGATCCACAAAGCTGGTACTCAAAACAAAACGTGTTTGTTTTCCTAGTAAATGAAATAACATTAGTTTTACTAACATTAACATTAAATTTTATCACTTGAGATAATGTCTCCCAATTTATTAACTATTATGTTATGTGCATTTCTCACTTATCCATTCATGCTAATGCCCCGTTTAACTAATCCCTTTTAATTTAATAATCACAACAGTCTTAAATGATAGTAGGAATTATGGAGTTCCTCAGTTTGTGGTTTTTGTGGTAAAAACACACACGCACGCTGCTTGTCACAAATTCTGGTTTCGTTAGAGTCGCTCTTCTGAGTAATATGAATCAATTTAAATATGCTCATTCTCTGGGAGCGAACATGACAGTTTATCAATTTAAATAATTAATGAACGATGACTATCTTCTGGGTTGTAGCGCCGTATATTCTAGTATAAGTTTACGGACGTATCAGGGGTCCTTGCTGCCTCCATCATCAGCGCTCTAATGATCAGGAATATCTCGCTTTGCTTCCAACACACTCTGGTTTTCGAGTCTATAATAAAACAGAGAAATATGAGAATTATCGAAGTCTACTCAAAGAGTTCTGAATGTGATTTGTGAACTGCAAATATTAGCCTTAAATATTAACAGATTAACAAGTTAACTAGTTATTGGGTTTTCATGGTGCCGTGGACTCAATCATGCCTTGACTTACAAATATCGTGCTTTATTACCGTCAATTTGTCATATTCTTTATACTATTTCCGAATGTTTGTTGACATTGACTAGATATTTGGACTAAAACTAATCATCAGGTTTGTTAGATCGCACGTATGTCAATTCACATTTTTATTGCAAATAATAATAACCAACATATGACATTAACGTTTGTAATGTTATGGTTGGACAGCAGATAAAATAATCCCCTGGTGGAATATTTTAAATCGCGTAAAATCGTTAAAATTATGTTGTTAAAATGTCAGAATCGACGGCAGAGGACTTTTCTGTTATCGAATTACTGTTTTCTTTATTTCTGCGTTTTGACGTTGTGCTTGTTCAAAGTTCTAGAGCCGTATTATCAGACTTTCAATTTCCGTTTATTCAATATAATTGTCTCGACCCAACTTTGGTCTAACTCGACGCTCCACTCGCGCAGGGAATGTACGAGGTGCGATCGGAAAGTTTCCAGACTGTGTCAATAGCGGACGAACCGGATGTAGTACGAGCTTCTGCCTTTAGGGGGTGCGGCCAACATTAATAGTGAATCAGTGTGCCAGTCGGCATCATCGAATTAGCATTTGTTTCTTAGTTACGGGCGTTTTGGTAGTGCATTACACCGACCCTCCTGCGATTTCGGAATGGCGTGTGCATCAAATTTTGCCAAAGACTCGCCAAAACGGCTACAGAAACCTATGAAATGCTAAAGCAAGCATTTGGGGAAATACTTCGAAATGGGTCGTGCACAAACTTTTGTGAGGCATTC
>NW_019059608.1:1764556-1781951 GCF_000696155.1 Zootermopsis nevadensis
TGGGATCGTTGTGTTCACTCCCAGGGGAACTACTTCGAGGGTGATGGATGAATTTAATACCTGAGATAAGTGTACGGGTTTTTATAGGCGCAGTCTAGAAACTTTCCGATCGCACCTCGTATCTGTAGTTACGGCAAATTGTTAGCTCTGATGAGGTAACGGAAAACCTCTGCTGGCTATCGTCCAAGGCTGCAAAACGCTGGAAGCCCTGAAAATGGCTCGTAATTAGCATTGACCTTTTTAAAAGACAACTGCAACAACATTCCCTGTTGCCTTACAGCGAGACACGAAGGTACAAACAGAACACTAAGATCTTACGATAGAAATTATGAAGCTGTTAGTTTTACGAGATCCGCTGGTTTCTTACTTCCAGTAAATTCCTCACACTTTCTATGCGAGATTTATTGAATGTTATTGTTGAAAATGATAAGGGAGGGCAGAGAAATTGATGATAATTGCATTTTTTCATCCTCTGTGGACCGTGGCTTTAATACGTATGTTGTTTTATAAAAGTTCCAGTTGTCTGATTCATGGAGTTAATTACAGTTAATGGGATATTGTAAATATAAACTTTCTGTAATATCTTTAAAACTACGAGCGTAAAACCTGTGCTAGCACGTACAATATATTCTTAAGTATTTCACATTTTGTTTCCGCGTTACTAAATAATCAAAATAATTATACATGTGAATGGATTGGTCGTGATGGCACAGCCGCCAACCAATATCACCCGATAACCAATTTGGCCTTATTTTCATGGGACTTGGTGAAGAATGCTGTATGAATTCTGTGATAATAGTATTGGGGTGCTCGGGATTCTGCTAATAAAAATCAAACGGCAAGAGGATGACGGCATGCTTAAAAGTATATTTTTATATAGTGCACAGATCCTTCATTACAACCACATGCATAACATCTAAACGTTCTGAAGTTTTACCCTGCTTGTATAAAAATACTTACTTATAGTCGTATTTTGTAAAAATTTGCCGTTGTTGTAGCCAAAAGCGGTGTAATTTATAGCTTTCTGTGCTCCACGTTTTATAAATCCTTTGTAGGCGTCCGTATGACGATTTTAAGTAAAATCATGACTTAAGACTCTAGATTTTAATTCAGATACTTTAGAGTTGCGAATTCAAGCTCGTTACCATGCAGTTAATTTGCTTAGTCAAAAAAATTCCAATTTCCCTTCTTTCAAGCGTGTAAGTGATCGGAACGAAACCCATATACGATCGCAAATCCAAGGTATTCCCTTGCTTTCCTAAGTACTTGTATGTAGATTTGCAATTTGATAAGGACAGTGTCCCAGATACGTTGACAGTCCTCAATAATAGCGTAAACATTCTTTTTATTCTTGTACTTCGATTGCATGAATGTGAACAAAGCCACGCCGTTTTTCCAGGTCGACAGATTTAGGTTAATCATTTCAGACCCATTCAACCGTGAAACCACTTTCCAGCAGTGAACGAAGTTTATCTAGGCCACAAGAAATAGCTTTGGGTATTTACTCTGAGTTTTTGTGAAATAAAAAAAGACAAGGTAAAAGTTACAGATGTATGTGCTTAGTAAAGTATTTAGGCAGCAATTAATGTGAAAGTGTATCTAGTATACCACTTGATTTCAAAAATTCTCAGTTTATTTAAAATCCCTGTTTCCTTTAACCTAACAGTACTAATATCACGAACCAGAAAATTAAACGATTCGTAATTACTGTAATTGTTCAGAAATGTTGCATTGCGTAATTTTACAACGTTTTACTTTTTGATCCTTCATTTCGCTGCTCATACTTCTCCCTCTTTGTGAGGTGTCTTATATCCTGACCACGCAAAAACTGTGTAAACTTCGGTGACCACTTCCTTGCATTATGCTGACGTAGAAATTGCGGTCACATCGTCCTTGGGAATTCCAAAACACGATGGTTCATGGCCTGTGGTCGCAAAATGACTTTCTCTTCACATTGTGTCCTACGTTGTTAACTGCTTCGAGTATGACACTGGACCGACGGATACCTCCGCCTTTGAGGACAAAAATCATGTATTTCTAGGAAATATAATTCCATGAATAGCTTTCCACACTCTGTATAAGGAAATGATAAGCCATCATTGAACACATTTATTATGGGATGTTGCGCCATGCATACTGTACTCTGGTTGATAGTGTCCGACGTTTCAAAGGAGTATGTTGCACCCATCATCAGGGTGATAACAATGATGATGGAGGCAGTAAGTTCCTCTAAAGCGTCGGTCAGTATCTACCAAACTATATGGCGCAACATCCTAGAAAACAGCAGTCTTCACATTCGTCGCCGTGAGAACCTGAAATCTCACATTGAAGCCAAACATTTATTTGATGTTGATCGTTTTAGACTTTCCCAGAAAACTGATACAAGTCAGAACCAAAATACAAATCTGGAGACATTTCCATGCAGAGAAATTACTGGAAACGAGTGAGACACCTAGGATTATCAGTGGACCAACCAAAACACTAAGATTTGTAACTGTTTTAAGACCATAACAACGACAACAGACACACACACGAACCCACACAGTTCAAGGCCCCTTAATAGTTGCCTGCTTATTTTTCTCATAAGGCCAGACTGATAACCCGGAGACTAAGCTAGGGATCACAAGCTTAGCAATTCTACATGAAATAATTAAGATTAATAATGATGTAATTCAAAACTTATCTCTAATGTTTTTGTTTAATCGGTGTAATTAGAATACACTCGAAGTTTCGCATTAAAATATTACTAAGTATGATTATAGAAGCGGGCTTATCTAATGAAGACCTTCTGTATGTCCTCGTTGACTACAACTTCTCTTGCAATGAAAATCCACTTTAGTTATTTTGGTTTCCCATATATAACTAATTCCGTGGAGACGAGCCCTGGGTGAGATGCTGTACGAAGCCCTAAAAACATTCAGCTGGCCAGGAAATTCCCCGCTCATTATCGTGTTTACAAGAGGCAGTATATTAACCATTACACCTCTGTTTTTGCATACAATTTTGATGTATGCCCCAATCCGTAGGCTCTGTAATAATTCTGCCATAGGAGCTTATAATTTGGCGGCGAAGTACTGTTCTTTTAAGTAGCAACATCAGTTCGCTTTTGGTAATGAACAACAAACGTGTATAGAAACTTAACAACTTTCTCTAATCATCTGTTACAGTTAGAATAAATGTATTGTCGGGGTGGGGATGATTGCAGTTTGTAATTGAGCTGGTTGACGTCATTTTCAAACGATCAATTACAATAGTTTCTATTAGTTGTGATGAAATTTATTAAGAACTAGGGCAGAACGCTCCTTTCGGAGCTCCTCGGAGGGGCTGATCAAGTTTTTAAAAAGCAACCAACCCCTTCGGGGGGGGGGGATTGGTTGCGTTTTAAAATCTTGTGTAAGAAACTAAATTAAACCCCCCGAATGGAGGGTTAAAACACTTGACCAACCCCTCCTTCGAGGGGGTTGGTTGCGTTTTAAAATCTTAAGTAAGACACTAAACTCGGCATTGTTGTGTTCCACAACAATGCCGAGTTAGTTTATAGTTGACATTGTTGATGACGTCATTCTTTGACGACAAATTGGTTGACGACAACGGGGAATTACAAATTTTTATAGTAGATAGTTGAACATTTGGTTGGACACTGCCCACATATTGCAATAAATGTTTCATCTGAAGCAAACGTATGAATTAGCATCGGATGTCTGTTAAGCTTAAACTTGGGTTTAAACACATTAACAAATTGTTATGTGCCGGAAATTGTTGCAGGTGATTTCGGGACATACCAGTTTCGACAGTCACTACTACATATGCTTGCAGCCCTCACCGCAGGGCTCCATATGCTCACCCTCGTTACCGTGGCGGCTGTTCCAGATCACAGGTAATAAACTCTGCGATGTTAGAACGCTAGGGTACGTTCTGGAAACCTGCACATATTCACGCCGTGCATTATATTAAATCAAAGTCGAATTTCGAACTCTTTAAAATAAATTAGAATATTCTTCTTCTTGTTCCGGTTTAACAATGTTTGTACATTTTCCGGGTCCCCAACTTTTCAGTTGGCTTGATCTATGGACATTCGGTAGGACCCCTTGGACGAGGGATAGGCCTGTCGCAAGGCCTCTACATGTACACAGGACAGCACAACACAGAAAAACATCCATGGCTTGAGTGGGATTCGAACCCACGGTCCCTGCGACCGCGCGGCCACTGCGGACCCCTAAATTAGAATATTAAAATGTTTAAAATAAATTGTTATTGTAATGATACCCAGGCACATACAAGCGGAAGCAAATAACAACACACACCCATTCAGATATGCAGATGAGATCTGCGAACTTTATTTTCAAACACACAAATATACGCAAGCTGAGTTCAAATATTCCGAGACAGAACTATTTCTTATTTCTTTATCTGATTTTTTTTTGATTCAGAGAATGCACAAGACAGCAACAGTTTCTGAACTGAGTAAGAACTAGTAATTGATCTATCTGGTCTCATCATAATTAACCTAATTTTTATAATAATTATTTTTGTTTAAGATTTATCAGTAGCCATCTTTACCATCATACCGTGATTCTTGAGCAGATTTTTGTTTTGAGACATGATTGTAGGTTTGTGAGTTATATAAATGTACTTCAGAAGTATTCTGGGCTCTGGTTATTGTATTTAAGTTTATGATGTGAGTGATGTTAAAACTTGGCGAAAATGCTACTCTGTATATGGAAGTTCTCTTAGATACCGTGTATAGGCCGGCTCTGGGGACCCCTCCCCCCATCTATACATTTTGTACCGTGTTTTGTTTGGGGGTGAAGCGGACAAGGCGTGACGTTCACCTAGTGCCGGAGTGGAGCCTTACCTCAACTTCCACGTACACCTTCGTGGCGTGGTTCTTAACGTACAATAGGGATAACATTGTATTTTAAACTTCATGCTCTGACAACTCTAACCTCTAAGAATGAGCTCCTGATACCCAGTGACCATGAGGCTAGGTAAACGCCAGGTTACGAAGAGAACATTCTAACGTTTGGCAAGAATCGATCCCTATCGTGAAAGTCGTAGACAGTCGCATTAATGATAGAAATGTCTCGGCTGTTAGACACGAGGGGTATAAATAATGAAATATACCTAGAATCACTAAATTGTATCATTTTACTTAAATTATTTTAGCTAGTATTTGATTAGCTAAAGGAAAGAAGTAGTTTACGTAGGCCTAAGCCAACAAGGAACAGCCAGTATTGCCTGAAATGATGATAACAAAAGTTTGGATTTCCTCTTAATGATAATTTTGTGTATCGTATGGAACCTGCCACATTCCTTTTCGTTTATCATTCTTTGGGACAACTTGCCTATTTTTATTTTTCTGAATGTCCTTGTTATTGTCCAGTATGGGTACTGTGTTATCCAGTCTAGAAAATTAGCGATTTACGATATTAAATAATGAGGAATTCTGTGTTATTCACAAATTATTCTACCTTACGACGTTACATAACTTAGGCAATTTAAAATCATTAAATAAACTAAGAATTAATTAGACGTTCATGGTTAGATAATACATTAGCAATGAAACATGGTTTATTTTATTAATGACTATTACTGGCAGGCTGTGTTGCTGTGTTATATTTAGCTAGTGTGGCAATGTTGTGCAAGTCTGCAGGTCCTCGCTGTAGCAAGTCTCTGGACGCATGTCCGGAATGTGGCTCTTTATGATTGGTTTACTCACATTTTAAAATCAGGCTTCCATTTTTCACTCGAGACGGCTACAATTAATTGTTCTACTCACTTTTGTAAAGGTTAGAAGCTGACACGTGATGAGGTTCCAGCGTGTCGATTGTCTAGCCACTAAAATGAGTAGGCCTATCTTTAAATCTCTGGAAAAAATTTGTAATTTTGACTTGAGCGTTACTTTAATGTGGGATCCTAAAATGTTATAAGCTTTGAAGAATATCAATCTTTCGTTCAGCACTGCTTTAGAAAGTAAGATAACATGGCGGCAGCGCAAATGCTATATTTATCTTCGTTTGATGGTAACTAATAAATAATTTGATTTTGGCACGTAATATGTTGCACGAAGAAAGGTAATAAACACGCTACATATTCCATGCTAAGTATTTTTATGCTTTAACAGTTACAAACATGGCGACATTGTGAATCTGTCTGGTTAGGTTTGTAGCATATTGGACTAATTTAAAGTTACCGAATTCTTGTGCAAATAAAGAGATCACTGAGTTGTATAATCATGCTGTTTATCAAAATATTATAAAGGTTGCCAAATCAAGGATGATGAGAAGAGTAGAGCATGTAGTTAAAAGGGGAGACAAGAAATATATTCAAAATTTTGTTTGGATAGTCTGAAGAGATGAGAACGTTTGGAAGACCTAGATGTATATAGGAGGATAATAAGAAACATGCTTTATGTATAGGCCTGCTGTATGAATATTAATCTCATCTGACAGATGTGCGGTCCCAGGTCTTGATGAGAATGGGACAGTGTCATTCTGGAACTCAAAAGAGGTGTTGGCTGCAATCCCAAATACCAAGGATGGTGTATTGGACTCATGTCACTTAATGGATCCCATCATGAATATATCTGTCAAATGTAATAAATGGATTTATGACAACACGTACTATCAGTCTTCAAGAGCTATTGAGGTACGTGATAAGATATCCCTGAAAGTTGTGGATTAATGATAACCATTTATATGTCATATTCAGTGTTCCTTGGAACAGCCATTGTCTTTTTTTTTTGGATAAAATGAAGATACTTACAAGTTAATGTCTGTCTATCCATCCATCCACATATTTCATATCCAAAATTTCTGATTGAATTTCAGTGTAGTTTGGTGTTGGCAGTTTACACCAGAAGTGATTGTGTGAATTTCATTTTGGTTTCCATTGGTCAAATATAAAGCTTAATTTGTGTGAAGCCCAAATCAACTTAGTCAGTGGTCTGAAACAGATTTCTTGTTCATACAGCACATTTTTTATCACTGACTACTAAAAACAATTGTATACATGTTTCTCCAAAATGTTAGTACCCATCCACAAGTCCGCACAGCATCACAACCAAGAAGACCACTGTGGATATCTTCTGTACTGTGTGAATCTCAAATTTCTATGTGTTGAAATGATTTTCCAGGAGAAATATATTTTTTCTCATGCAGTGGGATCTGGTGTGTGACAGACGATGGATGGGCGCTGTGGCCCAGACTGCCTACATGTTGGGTGTATTCACAGGAGCTGTTGTGTTAGGCAGCATGGCAGACAAGTATGTCGTCAACCAATAACAATTGCTGGGTTGGAAATGGTAACTACATATCTCTAGTTCCTAGGTTTAAACAAGTAAGGAAAAATCCCAGTTTTCACATTCATATTATAATACGTTTTGTAGCTTTTTGTTGGCAGTCTGATAGAAGTTTACCGACGTTTCAGGGGTCCTTGCTGCCTGCATCATCAGGGCGATGATATAATTTTATTCTGTTTAAATATAGAAATGTTTTTATTTAATTGTTATCCAGTATTTGGTGTGCCATAACAAGGACTTATAAATGAAACACTTGTTGGATTATGATAGAGCTGGTCCATTAACATGCTAAGAACAGTGATTTTAATGGGAAATTTTGATTTAATTAAATATTGATTTTTTTCAATATTTGTAGGTACAGTGTTTGATTGCATGACATTATTTGACATACAGCATTTTCATTCCTGTAACACGTTTGAGGAGACTGTAAAATTTCTTTGGGTTGTTCTCTGTTTCATCCACCTTCATTAGAGATCTTGATACAGCTCAGAAATTCTGATGAGGATATTTGGATCTGAACGTAAGTGTAATGATTAGTACTCATGCTTCATATTTTGGAAGTCCAGGTTTGATTCTAGGCTCTGAAGGCCAGCTATTCTGCCTGAAGAGCTGTTCCATCGTTTTTTTTCTGTCGCTCCAGACAAATGCTGGGATAGCTTCTTTAAAACAGGCATGGCCACTTCCATATTCTTCTGTCTTCAAGATTTACATTTTTCTCATCTGTGCCACATAAACTAGGCAGTTGAGAGAACACTGTTAAATATAGTAAGTACTAATCTAGAACATTGGTGAACTAGGAACTTAAGTCAGATATTCACACTCAGTAAAGAGGAACATTGTGTTAGTTAAGACACAGTGCTCTGTTACTACAGGATGGTTCTACAAGGCGGTGCAACATCTGCTAATTGGAATATTAATGAGTCACATAATGAACTGAATGCATTTCTGCTTTCTTACTAGATATGGTCGAAAGATTATTCTGTATATTTCGGCAGTCTTGCAGCTGGTTCTTGGTGTGGGAGTTGCTTTTGTTCCAGAGTATTACAGCTTCCTGGTAATAAGATTCTTGTACGGAATTTTTGGTTCTGCTGGGGCCTACATTACTGGGTTTGTGCTTTGTAAGTATTACACATTATAATATCTTATTATTTGGGCATAGAAATGGATATTACAAGTAGTTCCCGTCTAACAGAATTTATTTTAATGCAATTTTAAAAGTAGGACACATTCTGAATTAATGATAAAACAAAGTAGGTGTTCAATGTAGATGATACTGGAGATGGCTGTGTATCTGGTAGAAGTTTACCAGCGTTTCAGTGGTCTTTACTGTCTCCATCATCAGAACAATGAGAAAGCCATATTTGGACTCACCACTGTGAAAACATCAAATCCTACTTAGATGATACTGGTTTGTTCTGGAAGATGCCTTGGAGAACCTACATCTCCAAATAAGAGCAAGTGACCCTGGGAATCAAGGGATATTTTTTAATTTACATATATGTCCCAATATTTTTGTTAGCTCATAACAGAATTTTGTTTCCTTAATGAATAAACTGGTATCTTTTCAAAAATGTCAAAGTTTAAAGAGTGCAGAACAAAATTAATTTCAAATTAAAAATTGTTTTTTGATTATTTACGATATGTTATATATCACTCCTGCTATTATATATTATTGTGAATAAATGACAATATATTATACACATTACAATACTATAAGTTTGTTAATAGTTTCCTATTGACATTCTGGAATTGCTATTATCAGCCTTTTTTCTTAATTAACCAAGAAAATCAGCTTTTCCCTTTTTCATTTTTCAGCAATGGAGATTGTAGGTCCTTCAAAGAGAACAGTTATTGGAGTCTTGTTCCAAGCATTTTTTGCAACAGGTCTAATGCTTGTCGCCTTTTGGGGCTTCTTTATCAAAGATCGGGTTGTGCTACAGGTTATATATGGACTCCACAGTTTGCTACTAATTGGACACTGGTGGTAAGTCCTTTTAATATAGTTTATATAACTTTTTTTAACCAGTGGATGTCTTTGTATGTGATATGCATATAGGGTAAAATAATTATCAGATGATAATGATATATTTATATCTCTGCCATGCTTCATGCAGTAGAATTGAATATAATTAATTGTCTCTATCACACTTAATAGTGGTTAAAGTCATTCAGGTTAACTTGTCTCATAGTCTCAGTATGCAGTAAAGTAAATGGTGCAGCAATCTTAATAAGTGCTATAATTATGAATATATAATGTACCTGATTGTGTTGTATACATATCTAAAATATTCAAGTATTTAATTAATATTATGTATATTAATATAGGAAATTATAGAAATTTCTCTTTATAAAAACACAAATTGTTACTTATATCCAACTCATGGAAATTTTTTATTGATTCTTTAATTGTCCATTATTTTTGTGCATTGATCTGTTTATGAACATAATGAGTGTAAGATTTGAGGTTTCCTCAGCGGTGATTATGAAGATTTCTGTCTTCCGGGTTGTTGCGCTGCGTAGTCTGGTCGATGTTAACCAACGTTTCAGAGGTCATACTGCGATGAATTGCCCTGATGATGGAGGCAGTATGACCTCTGAAACGTTGGTAAATATCGACCAGACTACGCAGCGCAACAACCCAGAAGACAGAAATCTTCAACATAATGAGTGTTTCTTTTGTAGGACTGTAGATGAATCGCCACGCTGGCTTTGGGCACAAGGACAATTTCATAAGGCTGTAGCCATAGTGGAAAAAGCTATGAAGCAGAATGGTTGTACAGAGGAACTGGATGTTGCATACTTTGTTTCTAAAGGAAAAGCAAAGACTGCTGTTCATGAAAATGATAGAGCAAGCCTTGCTGATTTGGTTAAAACACCTAATCTACGCAGTAGAACTTTCAACATTGTTCTTAACTGGTGTGTTTTTGTGTAATTAAATAAATTGTAGTTGTTCTATACTTTCACTGTAAAGCTTATGGAAAAGGTGAGTTTTTATGAATGTGAATTATAAAGCATTATTACCTTGCAGGAACTGAGGGAAACTGCAAAGGCCTCAGATAATTTATATCAAAATTTGTTCTGCAGATCACATGAGAGCAAACCAAACATGTTTTAAGCTATGCAAACTTCATAAAGTGTTGTTATAGAATTTAGAAACATACGACATCTTCTAGAGGATTTTTATAAAGCATGGATAAAACTATAGTATATAATACAAAGTTTCACCAAGTACATTACAGAATTTGTGGCAGCCTGTAACAGGGACTGGATAATGGAGCTAGTGGGTTTGAAAATTTTTTGAATTTCACTACATTATAATGGCTCAATAATTTATTTTCATATATAAATGTATTTTATATTTAAATTTATACTTGTTTCCTCTCATATCAGTATAATCATTTCTCAATAGGTTTGCCAATAGTTTGGTTTATTATGGACTTTCTCTCAACACTGGGAAGTTGTTTGGCAACCCCTATCTCGTTCTTTTTATTGTTGGATTAGTCGAGTATCCCAGCTACATAATGATTGTTCTGCTAATGGATCGTTTGGGACGACGTAGTCTTCTCAGTGTGCTCTTATTGCTGGGAGGTTTATCCTGCATAATAGCAGTCTACATACCTCAAGGTAAACCTAAATATGATTACTTTTAATTACATCTTTATTAATGTGTTAAACTATGTAAATGAATAGTTATTTGCTGCTGTTTAAAATATCAGTATGTTTGATTCTCTTTTCAGATACACAAGCTGGCAGTATTTCAGCAACTACTGTTGTGATGCTTGGAAAATTTTTTGTTGCTGGATCTTTTGCTATAGTCTACAACTACACTGCCGAGCTCTTCCCTACAGTGGTGCGAAATACAGCTCTGGGTATTGGAAGTATGGGTGCTCGTCTGAGTGGCGCTCTCACTCCCTTGATCACATTATTGGTAAGTTATCAATTAATTACTATAAAGCCACGTTTGGACTAGTCTTGTTTTACAAGTTTCATTTACTTTGTTTTGACTGGGATTTTCACAGCTGTGTGACTTTAGATTGTGGTGTTCCAAAATGCTTGCAAAAAATCACAAAATTTCACAGATCAACAACCCAGAAGGTCAAAATCTTAAATCAGTAAACAGCAGAAGCAGTATTACAATTTTAATAAATTATGTCATAATAGCCGAAGTGTAGGCAAAAACTGAAATTATTACATCTGTAGGTGTTTCAATATTAAGCTACATTTTCCCCATAATTGTTTATAACTATCTCACAGCTTCACAACTTGTGTCTTCCTTTCTGATTTTAAATTGTTGCCATGTTTGGGATGTAATGTTCCCCATATTTTTGCATATGTCTACATCATCTCAGTCTGCTTTGCCCCCAAAGCTCCCATGTCTTCATGGAATGGTGCTTAGGTACAAAGGCAGCATTTCCTTTACCATAATAAATGTTGAATGAATCTGCTCAGTTCACTTAAGCTTTCTTTCTAAGAAAATAAAAATAAAACTGATTTTTATATTATTTTATCTATTATTCTTATTTTTATTGTAGATAAAAATGTATGATGGAAATATGAGATAACGCAATGTTATTAAATTTTCTGCAAGTGCTTAAGGAAAACTAAAATATTATAATGCTTATTATCATTAATAGTTGATTATGGTATAGAAAGGAATTTTATGTATTAAGATGTGCAGTGCAATGGAGTGTAGTAGCATTTACAAGTTAAAGCTTTCAGCTACAGTGAAATGTGGTAGAAATATAATTATGATTTTATGACATCTTAATGGTCCTTTAGGATGTACCTATTGAACACGATCTAAAACAAGATTACATTTATGTGCTATGTATAGAGTGCTGCTCTGTTCTAGGATTCCTTTGACAAGAGACTTCCTTCAATTATATTCGGTGCCATTGCTGTGATATCAGGATTGCTTGCCCTTCTACTTCCTGAGACTCTTAACCAGCCTATGCCTCAAACTCTGGAGGATGGAGAGAAATTTGGACAGGGAGATACGGCTTTAAATGCTTGCTGTAAGAAGAGATCTAGAGGGCAGAAATATGACCTACCATTATCATATTTGGACTAAGTGTATACACGAATTTCCAGATGTGTTAAGGTTTGTGTGTGATGGTATGAAAGCTTGTTCTAGTTGGCAGACATAAAATAGGAAGATGTTAAAAATGTAGATTGAGAACTAGAATATTTGTAGCAGTTGTCCAGATGTGTACAGACATGCAGTGTCCTCTTAAATTCTTCATAAAGTATCATTTAATTCTGATTAAAAGGATTGGATCTTGAATCTAGAATAAAACAATTATAATTATTTGAATGACCATTTAATCCTTATCTATGTGAGAATTCTGAGTTTCTGTTAAGTGCTGCATTTCACCTGTCTTCACAAGGATATATCTTACATAGAAAGAATTTCCACTCCACTTTGAATTCTAGAATATGTTAACCATTATTGGCCATGCATTGTGGCTTATGCATGGTTCCCATTAGTTATGTGTCAGTAGTATACCACTACCGTTAAACCACTAAAAGCTACAATCCATCTTGCAGCCCTGTAGCATGAGTATGTAAATTCCCTATTCCAAAATAATAATGTTTAATAAGAAAATAAGGAAAAGTATGTGGAGGCAGAATATACTGTACTTGATTATTTTGACAAAACTGTTAAAACTACTTTTGTGTATGGCAAAGTCGTCATTATTATTAACAGATGAAATTCAGAGAAAATCTGCAAAACTAAAATACATAATGAGCAGTTAAGAAAGGATAAAGTGTGAATGAACTTTTTTATTGAAGGCTGAAGAAAATGTTGAATAAACAGGCAAACGTTTCAGATCAGATTATTTTATTTATAATAGACAAGATTTACATGATCTTACAGGACTGAGTCTCCTTCCACTTTTAACATTTCAGGCATTATAGCTATGATGAAGTAACCTTAATGTATTCTTTTATATTACCATAATGTGGAGTACAGGAAGTACATCCACAATCAGCAGCAAATTAATGTTCCTAATTTGAAAACGACTATTGGCTTGCAGCACTACGTTTCTATAAAAAATTGTAATATTCATTCTAAGACTGCTTCACATTCACTCATATATCATGTGGGGGATGGACAAAGGGCCTGTTACCCGGTGTCCTACGTGAGCGATTAAATGCGAGCGGTGCGATTTGCGTGGGTGAAGCTGAAATATCAAACTGGCTGTTTGTATGGCGCTGTCCTAGGTTACAGCTAATCAGTCAAGAGAGTAAAGCGGTCGGATTCCGAGATCAAATATTTTGATATTTTCGCGCAGGTCGCTGCGCTGGCCAGTAAGGCGCATGCGCAGATAAGCTCTGACTGTGCAGTACAGGGAAGGTGCATGCGCAGAAAGACCGTGTGCTTCTATTGCAGTCTCTCACGTAGGACACAACAAGCGATTCCCTTATGTCATATGACACCCCATGCTGCTTATGCAGCTCGTATAGCTCGCTTCTTATCGCTCACGTAGGACATTGCCTTAGAGGCCTGGTTCCACACAGACATAGTCTTACACCATCACAGCAACAACAATAACAATGAAAGGAAGGAAATGAATAACAGTTTCTAAAATCATATCATTTACAGAAATTATGTTTAATAAGCAAGTAATGAATATATATTTGAACATATTTCAGGAAACAACACTTCATGCAAAGAAGGCATATTTAATGACAGTCACAGATACAAGGTTGAAGAAATTTCAGAACCTCCACATAACTTGTTCGTGAAATTCGGTTTTTCCTTCAGTAGCTTGAAAGGCAACTTGGAAAAAAGGTGAACGAACAGTTTCACTGAATCTGAATCTACTTCATAGTTCCTTGCGTAACAAATATACAGAACTGCTGGAATCTTGAATGTCTGACACCATGTCAGTACTGAAACGAAGGCAATAAGACTGTTGGTAAATAACATATATAACACACTGATCAACTGATCTACATGCACACATCTGCCTGTCTTTAAACACATAAAAGCCAGTCAGTAAAACCAACACCAAGGCAAAATTAACCACAGACTTACCAAATATAATGCAATTCATTACACTAACTCCTTGTTTTACAGTATTAAGTTAGATTTTCAGATAACACATAAAAGTATTATATTTCTCCCTTGGTATGCAATGAATTTTTATTAAGTGATGGTTTTGTTTTCAACCCTGCCCACTATCTTTCCATTTTTCAAAGATTGCAGTATTTCATAAAACGATTAATTAACATACACTTAAATATTCAGTTAATGAGCTAAAAATAGGTTTGTTTTTGCAATATACATAACACTGAATACTATGTTTTTTTCTGCAAGAATTTTTTAAGGCAGAAGTGAGGTCATATAATAATGTAAGGCATAAGAATATGTCAAATTAATATCTGTAAATTCCATTAATTGCAAACTGAATTAAGTAATAGTAGATCTGTTACCTGCAGCTGGTATTCCCTTCACAGTGTTAGGTTGTTCCAGACGGTCACTCAGTACTGGATAAATGAAGTTATTTGTTCTTAGTGCCTTCATGAAGATATCTGGAGGGTCATTTTGGTATCTTGTAATGTGGTACCCAGAAATATGACTGCACGTCAATATAATCACTTGCTCAGCATTCTTCATCCAAGGAGATATCTGGGAACATTAATAAATAAATGAATAAATGATTATGTGTAAGATTTGAGGTTTTCACAGCAGTGAGTCTGAAGATTGCTGTCTTCTGGGTTGTGCTGTGTAGTCTGGTCGATGTCCACAAGACTACACAGCGCACTAACCCAGAAGATGGCAATCTTCAAATGCTTATGTGCTTATGCTTCACTTCTAAAATGTGACTCATGTGAAAATCTAATGTAGAACATAAATGCATATGTCAGTGATGGCAGATATTATGTCTATACATTAAAACTGTCCTCTAAGTGACATAACTGTACTCCTCCCTCCTGTGCCCAAAGTTGATAATATACCAAAGTATACAATAACTGCACAATTTAAATTACTGTAGCTGGAATAAGTCAGTAGTCTTGTTCTCTTATATTATGTAAATTTGGTTCACATAGTGCAAATTTATGTTACATGTCTACCACTGCTAGAACCCTCTAGAATACACTTAGTATAAGTCTCTGGGGGAGCCGGGGTAGCTCAGTCAGTTAGTGGTTGACTATGGACTGGATGATGGGTTCAATTCCTCTGCATCCACCCAGCCACCTATCCAATGGGTACTGGGGTAAAGTGTGGCCAGGGCGTGACACTGACCACTCCCTCCATCTAGTGCTGATGCTGGGAATGAGTAAGAGCTATACCACACCTCCTCGAAGCGCCTAAATGACACAGCTGGATAGCTTTACTTTATTAAGTCTGTTTGGAATTATATGATTTGAAGCTTTCGTGGTGACCAAACTCAACAAAATCACTCACACACATTTATATACACGTAAAATGTGACAGAAGTTTCTATTATAAAATGTAAAACAAAATGACACAACAATGGGTGTTTATTTAATAATTAAAATGAACATCTGACAGTACAGAACTACAAAGTTCATGATTGACAGTTTAATGTTTCACTTACTTATTTTTGAAGCTGGTAATTTACTATGAAGCATAAAAATTACCTATTTATTCTAAAAAGAGAAATCAAAATGGAACATCTTGAATTTTAAAGATGTCTGTCTTCTGAGTAGTTGCCCTAATGATGGAGGCAGCAAATACCTCTGGAATATCAGTAAACTTCTAACAGAGTAAAAGTGCAACAACCTAGAAAACAGCCATCTTCATACTCACTGCTGTGAAAACCTCAAATCATACACAGCCATCTTCTTACTTGCTACAATAAGAACCTGAAATTTTATCTTCACTTGTTTTATGTACTGGAATTTTAAACATTATTATATTGTCAATGATAGCAAAATATACTACTGTGAGTTTAGTTTATAAATAAAATAAACATAATACCAGATTTCATTTTAATCCAGGTACTATAACTTTAACAATAACATACACACCTTTTCAGTGAAATCAAATGACTGAGCTATGTCTAAATGCGGACTGCAGATACACAGCAAAATATCGCTGGCCAAGTGATATATAACAGATGATTTAATTTTTCTTCTTCTGAGTTGTTCATTGTCTTCTGTTCCAGTTTCTTTAATTTCAACTATGGGTACTCCCTTATCAACAAAGCACGCTTCAATAAAACCTGTTAAAATTATTACATATAAATACATGTACCAGAACGCTTGGAAAAGGACTAAGAAAACTTAAAGACAATCATGATTCAGATATTGACTTCGGGCTATAGTTCTTAGATACACGTAACTATTCAACTGTAGTAGTTGGTATCAATTGTAGTATTGTCCACTGATATCAGTCAAGAATATTATAAAAACACTACCACTCTGAACTATAATATAAGTACAGGCCAGGAAATACTCATAAAAATAAGCCAAATAATTTAGATAGGTGTTTAATCATAGTTGGGCTGTACCCCACACTTTGTATCACTGCTATATAGAATTTTAATTCTGTATATATTACTTCACGCTTTCCAGCCGAGTAATATTTTTTGAGTGTGAATTGAGGCAGTCAGCTCAAAATTAATTTTGCAGATAATTTACACTTGATAACTCCCTCAATAGAAAACTTCAAACAGTTCATAAGAGCACTGACAGGTGGCAGGAATTTTCACATACAAGCAAATTATACTGAAATTGTGTGTCAAGTGAAACTTGTCAGCGGACCTAGTTGAATGAAATGTGTCAAGTACACCTTGATGTTGGACTGTCATCTATCTGGCTGTGTCACAACTCAGGCAGTTAGATGAATGTAAATGAAAGTATAATAAATTCTCTCAAACAAAAAGTTGTCAGTGGAACCACGGTTCCGGAGAATTTGACGTAAATACGTCTATACAGAAAGGAAGTTTATATATTGGCTTTATTCTAAAAATTTCCTTTATACCTGCTTTACAATTGAGTGAAGTTTGATTAAGACATTGCTTATTTAACTTGAATTAGTAAGGCTTCAGATGGGTCTGTGATAGATGAATGTAATGTAAACTAATGTAAGGTAAGGTAAGGTAAGGTAAGGTAAGGTAA
>NW_019059608.1:1781999-1796798 GCF_000696155.1 Zootermopsis nevadensis
GTAATGTAATGTAATGTAAGGTAAGGTAAGGTAATGTAAGTTAACTATGTAGGTAACCATTGTTGTTTATTTGTTGATAAACACATGATGTTTCCAAGGTAACATAACAATGAAGTTTGACGTTTCCTAGGTATCATAACAATGAAGTTACAAATTTTCGTTTCCCTTTTTCGTTACATTTTTGCCGAATGACACTGACCCTAAAACATAGACGTATTTACGTCAAAAAAAATTCACATGGTCATGATGTAATATCAATAACTTGATTATGAAATGTGCAGACTATATTAGTGTTCCATTAAGTTATATTTGCAAATATGCAAAAGTTAAATCTCTGCATGAAAAGGTAAATAACACAGTTTCATAATAGTTTAAACTTTTTAATGTTGAAACCTGCCTCTAGGTTTACAGGTAATGATAATACACATTACTGTATACAAGGATTATGTTTCAGGTTGTATTAAGTCTCGATATTACCTTCTGTTAGTGGTCCATGAACCACCAAAAATAATTTTATTGTAGATGGTATAATGGCAGAACTTGACACTTCAAGGTTTCTAGAAAAGAACATTACCCAATTAAGTTCATATTATCCAATTTCAAATGCTGCAAAATATTTAACACAGCAGGAAAGTGCAGAAATGGCAGTACTTAAGAAAACCAAAGACTTCAATATATTTTACAATTTCTACTATCGGTGGCAGAGTTGAACGGGCACGAGTAACACAGAGCACTGTGATTGGTAAAATTCTGCTAGAGGTGTTCTTCAGAGTTAAAAGAACGCAAGTAAACAATGATACTTTATTTTTATTTACAGACGTGAGTTTCAGAACTACTGTAGTTAGTCGAATATGTAATAATAACGTGTCACATTCACCTGTAATTTTTATGAGATTCTGAATGTACATCATCTTCGCTATCAGACTCATCTCCCCAGAAAGCCCGTGAAGACCGTTCTACAACTTCCCCAAAAAACGTTGCCATTATTATTTTCGTTACTGTTCAAATTCACACGCACTCATGCAATCGCCATCACTAAATAAACCAGGGTTGCCAATAATTGCGTCAAAATTGCATGACTGAGCGACGTTCTTTTGAGTAATCCTTAGGAAATTATGTCTGTGATTGTAGTAGCAAAGTAGTAACATGTTATAACGATGCGATTTCAGTTTTGTAATTGTGGAAGATTTTTCTTCATAGTTCATACTGAAGTAAAGTTTATTTAGTTTTATTTTCGTATGTTTCCATCAATAGAGTTAATTTATATAATCGCCGGTAGATGTCGGGTACTACATTATCTGCTTTTTGATTCGCTACTCCGTGTCTAACGCCATATTGAACCTAATATCCGGTTTGAACGGATGTGTTTGTGCTGTGTGTTGTTTGAGAAGCGTATTTTGATCAAGTGATTGCTGATTATAGATATGCCTCTGGCTATTTTGGCAGATCCATGGCAACGTGTTCAGGTCAGAGAAGAAGAGGTAAGTCCAGAAGTCGACGAATTATTTTTATTATAAAAATAACCTGAAGTTATCTTTAATACAGTGTACACGATAAAGTTTTTTGATTAAGTGACAGTGGTAGTTGTGATGTGGTGAATGTTTTTTATGCTAGTTGTTCGTTGGCAATAGTTAGTCGTGGAGTGGTTGTAATTGTCGTTCATCGAACATGGAATTACGAATTGGATAGTATGAGTTGCTTTTAAGTCATAACAGGTATTGCGGGTTAGGTTATGTGTCTCAACATTCCATACATATACTTAACTGACAGAAAACCTGGTATTATACAACATTGTAAAAGAAGGCGTTAGGGTTTCTTGTGTCTTTGTAGATAACCCATTTGGAATGTTCTTTTCGGCATATTGTTTTTTGCTGTGTCGTTTATCACAAAGTACTTCAACATCATATCTCAGTACATGTCCCTGAAATTCATCACGTAGTTTTCTAGTACGCATTTGTTACTTTTCCATAATTTGTTAACGATATTTGCTTGGTTTGTAATGGCTGTATTAAAATGCCATGAATATAAACATGTTTCCCATTACAGTTTCATATTAATTTATGTGACAGTTCTGCATTCTATCAGAAAACTGTTTTGCATGTGGCAAATACGTCTATTAATTTTACTTGGAGTTTTCTGTCTATTTTTGAAACATGACATTGTAAAATTTTATAGTGTTATAGTTTTATTTTGAAGTATTTAGAAGTTAATTGACCTGAAGATGTCATTACTTACAAACCCCACAAAGTATGAGTTTGTACATATCCGGATGAATTTATGTAATTACCTGTGATCAAGTAAGATTATTTTGTTATTTTGAACATTAGGAACTGTTTTTTTATAGTTACAGTTAGTGAATTATGTCCTGGTAACCTTATATAATCTTAATTTTAAATAATTTGTTTCCTGTAATTAAAGCTTGTTCAGATCAAAGAGGCTGTCTTGTCTGATTTTACCACAGTTTTGTAAAGAAGTTTTGTAACATAAAAAACTAAATTTTAAATGTGTGTAGGAATGCTAAAGATGCAACTTTTTAAAGAGAAAGGAAATTTTCTCATTCTTGTATTTACACTGTATATTTATTAATGATGATCATATAACAGGCTTTGCATAGTTTATTTTTTGATCGTAATAAATATGGAGTGGGTCCATATTATGTAGGAAATGTAACATGGTCACGTGGATTACAAGAAGAAAGTATTACTATTACTACATTAACATGAACTTGGTCATGTTTCTTAGACTGCATATTGACAGTAAACACCATTATTTTAAGTACTAATTCCTCAGATTGCGTCACAGTTAAAAGGTGCATTGGGATTTTAGTTTTGTTTTTGTTACTTAGTCTTCAAATTAAAGTTAGAATGTAGGGAATAACTTTGTTGCATTGTGACATTGTTACAGTTTTTATTGATTGTGTACCATATTTAAACAATTATGACAAGAGGAATAATAGAAAATGCATTTTTTATTCTGTATATTGATCCTAGTGTAGGCTGCTCTCCCCATTACATTGGAAGTGGAAAAATAATTTCAAACATCAAACTTATGTTTATACATTATCTATTGATATTGGTAGTGGTAATTAATTAAGGTGGCCAATTGCAGATTGAATGCTCACAATATCTGTTTTACTGTAACATTAAGAATGGCTTTGGAGCCTTTATGCCAGTGATTTGTTCCATTAATTTCGAGACAGATTGTAGTAGACTGCTCATTTCATGTATAATACTTTATTAGGTTATATTATATGCCATGTTGGGTATGAGAGGATACCTTTTTTTCTCTTTTTGAAACAAAGATTGAAAATGTGCATATCTGAGACATTTTTCATGGAGCTTTTACATGAAGGATGGAGAGACTTTATGTGCACAGTTTTTTGCATGCCAGCGTGGTTGTGTGGATGGCATGTATTTTTATTTGGATGCTGTTATATGTTATTTTAATTGCTGATACTGATTTTATTTTTAACAAATTGGTCTTAACAAGGAGAACCACCTAAAGTTGAATTTCAAGAGACCAGAACAGTCCTGCCCTTCTTTAAGAGTTTTTTCTCAAGGCCCTTAATTACTATGTGGTGATTGTGATGCTAGGTTGTTATCAGCATTTCAGAGGACATTGAATATCACCTACTAGATTTCAGGACTTCTTAAACCAAAAGACCACAACTGATGTCTTCACTACTAAGAGAACCTCAAATCTCAGTTGATAACCATTACTAGAAAATCTTTCTGAATTTTTTTTACTCTTCCTTTGATTTATTTTATGACATGATTTCACTAAGTGATTTTTTCTATTCAGAAGACATTACTCCCAAAATCTGATTAGTCTGGGGATGTGAATGTCTGCACTTGTTTGTGAGTGACCTGATTTTTTAATTTATTGAAATTAACTTGCATATTTTTGAATAACAGTCACTGTTGTTTGTATCTTTACAATAACTTCCAGATTCTGTTAGAAGCTATTTGCAGAATTTAAGGACTCCATGTATACTGTTGTCAGCTTTCATTGCTTCCTGCCAGACATTGCCTTTTCTTGTGAAGTTAATGGTGAAAGCAAATCATAGTGAGACACAGTGAAAAATCATGAGAAGAGAAAATATACTTTGTTATTTCCCCTTGTTAGGAAGGTAATATGATAGTAATGTTGTCAGATGTGAGTTTTTGGATTTGTTTTTGAGAAAAATTTCAGGGATTTGTGTTCAGTATTTGTGCATCAGAAAATGCTTTATAATGTCATGTTAGTTTATGAAGAGCTTGAATTATTTAGTGTTTTGGTGTGTATGCAGTGTGTGAGATGAAGTCAGAATTTAGGGATGCTACATCCATCCACGTGACCATATTTCCACTTGACAGCTACTGTGGATTTTGATTAATTCTGATGAGGGAAGTGTATTGATCTTGAAATCGGCCCATTAGTTAAATGTTTTAGTTAGAAATAAACTATTTTTTTGTCCTTCATTAAAATTACACTACATTAAGAACATTTCATATGTACACATTTTACAAGTTTCATGATTTGTATGTTTTTGTGTATGAGCTACTATTGAGAAATCTGTTTAAATTGTGAATGGAGCAAACACTCTCTCCAATTGTGTAATACTTAATGAATTACAAAATTAGTTCACTTTATTTGCAGTAAATTCTGTAATAGCATGCAACCATACAATTTTCTTAGTCTTAACTTTTAGCATCATAGATTATTGTTTATGGAACTTGGAACATATGTAAGTTTTTAGTGTATATTCATTCAGTTTACTTGTTTTAATTCGGTGTGTTGCATTACATATCAGTTTTCTGTTGATTTAAAGATGTGTAAAGCGGCCCATCCACGTACGAGTCTGGCTTGGCGAGCTTGACTCGTGAGCCGGACTCGGATATATTTCACCACACATGCATAGCAGACTCGGCTCGTGACACCCCACCCACAAACGAGTTTGACTCAATGGAACCCGAGCCGCGCCGGACTCGTACGTGGATGGGCCGCTTAAGAAAGTTATAGTCCGATATAAGATAAATATGTTCAGGGCATGACTATGTTGCAGTTATTTTTAAGTTAAATCACCATTTGATACAATTTTTTATAAATTAAAATTGTAAGAAGTGTATTTGAAGATTTAAGTAAAACTTAATTAGAAATGATCGACACAGCGGTAAAATGAACATTTGGAAATTGTAATTGTGTTAGCTTAAACATATGTAGACCCTTCTAAATGTACAGAATACCCCACCACATTATGGTCAGACTGTAGGAGTGTATCTATGGGTGATCTGAAGTAAAAGATGTCTTGTAAACTACAGTTTGATTCATCACCGTTATTGAAGTAAGCATTGGTGCAGTGAAGTATTTGTAATTCTATTTTGATTTGAATTGGTAAGATTTCAGGTTCTTGCAGGGACGAGTGTGAAGACGGCAGTCTTCTGGGATGTTGCGCGTGTAGTCTCTCTGGTAGATATTGATTGACGATTAAGAGGTGCTTACTGCCTCCATCATCAGGCAGTAAGTACCTCTGAAACGTTGATCAGTGTCCACCAGACTACGTGGCGTAACATCCCAGAAGACTGCCGTCTTCGTTTGTTTGTTATATTACAAACTTCAGTGTTTACACGAAATTATTATCAACTGTATTAAGCGAATTATAGCAAACTTGAATGTTTACAGCAAAATAGGTTATATACTGCTGGGCGTTGTCATGCATTTGCATGCATTAATGTTTTTATACGTATATATTTAATTTCTTGTTTCAAAAGTGGTTTAATTTATGCGCTCAGACACTTGTTGTCTTGCTTTCGGCTTGCCGGTGTGGCTTATTATTTAGGGGATGGACAACAGGCCCGTCAGAGGCTTGTTCCACAGAGAGACAGTCTCGCCTCATACCAGTTATAAAATAAGAATAATGATGATGCACCTGTGACTGCGTACAAACCCGTGAGACAAGTTCATTTTGGCCTTTGTCCTTTCCACACCTTTCTTGACCGGCCGATATGTGGGGGCGTTCTACAGTTCTTGTTTGGAGAGGAACATTTTCTAAATTAAGTTGAATTTCCTTCTCCAGAACACGTCTGTGAGACGCAGTTGTTAAAGGCCCAACGATTAAATATGATTTCTCACTATTCCACACCACACGTTTACGGAAGATCGATGTTGAAATGTCGATGTTGTTCTTCAAAGTGATGACGCCGTGTGGACTTATGGGCGAGTACCAATACTTATGAGAAACATACCGACTCCATCTTCAGGGCTAATTAAGGTGAAGATAGTATGTTTATCCGAAACGTAGATACCTACACGCTAGTCTGCACGGCGTCGCAATCCAGAAGAACAAAGTTGGCTATTACTTATTATTACTTTAACTAGCAGAGTGCCCACAGTGTAACTACGAGGACATTCGACAAGTGCTTGTACCAAGCTACAGAAACCATATTCGCCAGAGGTCGAATCAAGGACGCATTTTCATTTCTTGTAATCTCACCGCCGAAATAAACAGCTTCGGTCCTGGCGCCGTTCTTCTGTCATGTTTAGTTTCCGAGTTACAGAAACATCTTTGTTAGAACTCGAACCCAGAACAACTTTTGGGCTCTGCACTTTGTTTCCATAATTCCCTCGCCGAAATAAACAACATTGGTATCAGCGCCTTTCTTCTATCACGCTTAGTTTCTGAGCTACATAAACCACCTTCAGCGGGACTCGAATCCAGGACAGATTTTTCGGAGCCGTGGTATTTGTTACTGCAGCCACCTCACCGAACAAGACCTTCGTTTTCGCGTTTTTCTTCTGTCATGTTTAGGTTTAGGGTCTTTGGGTCACGAACCCAGGAGCTATCCTGACTAAGGTCTTTGTGAGATTTTCGTCTCTTGAAGGATAGGACATTGAAATAGGCAACTGCAGTCTCTTGGAATATCCTTACTTGCTCCCCATTTACGACAATTTTCCTGTCTCGAAGTCAAACGAAACCAGTAAACTTCCGCACTACACGCACCAGAATGGGGAAGGAACCATGACATTTGTTAGCTGGGCATAATAAGTACTGTTTTATTGTCACTAATGCAAATCATAAGGCTGAGAATCTCTTAACAGCATTACTATGGCAACGGTTATAACTATTGAAGCATAATCGTGACGGACGTTAGCAATAATTTATTAAGATATTTTCTATAAGTCGTTCTTCTAAACTTGAAAAGATATACTCTGTATATTTTTTCACCTTGGGAGAGTTTATCGGATGGGATCCTCTCTCTGCGGTGGCATATGTCTAAGTACTAGAGGAACATAAACTCTTTTAGATCGTCTTAAAATATACCATAAAAAGCGTAGAGGACTCTGCAGGCCGATCTTTATGATTGCTGTGTGCCACTGCTTACGGTGAAGTCCATTCCAGATGAAATAATCTTTTCAATTAATCACCGAGCGAAAGAAATTCCTGAACCATCTGAAAAAGACGCAACTGTTGAGGAAGCGTACATTTCTGAGGGAAATAATTATGTTCCTTTTCACTCATTCCGCTCTACTTTGTGAATAGCTAATTTAATTTACCTATAGGCTTACTTAATAATTAGGAAAAAAATGTTCTGAGAGTATTTTTTTAAATCAGAATAGGTGTACAGTTGTCTTCAAGAATGGCCAACTTCTGATTTTAACGAAGTTTATTAAATATTGTTTTCGGCTACAACGCGTTTGCTGAATAAACTATTTTCTTTCGCACGTTAGATTTTCTGTAATGGGGATAATATTAAAAAGCCAGTTGTGAGTTTAGAATCCCCGCACTTTCAGTTTGTTGGCCGAAATTAACATTACAACACCAGGCGATAATGATTGCGCAGTACTAGTGTTTGCACTGAACTGCCCATTGCATGCAATTGATAGTAATTGGCGATCACCCATTGAACGCGCGCCAAACCACCGCCTCCGGAAACTATCAGATCATGTCCAGCTCTAGAATAAACCCGTTACAGTAGAGCCAGAACTGGATAATGGCGATGAATCTGTTCGTTATTTATGGGACGTTTTTAATTTTCTGTTTCAAATTACCTGTAGAATACACTCATTAATGAAGTATGTCGAGAGGAATTTTACAAATTATGTTCAAAGATACACTGACACGAAGTAGCATACAAAAATCTTATTAATTTTCTTACGAAAGATCCGTTATAATGATTCTTATGAGAAATTGTGATACATACATCATTCCTGTGTTATATTTTAGCAAAGCTATGCAGTGTTAATGGTTACGAAGGCATATTTTTAAAGGGAAATGTATCATTTTGATCTTAATTGTATCATATTATGTATAGTTCATCTGCAGCTGATACAGAATGTTTGTTAGGGGAGATCTTACATCCATAGTAGTTGATTGCAGAAGGCTGTGTCAGATACGTGGTTGTCACATCAGTAATGTTGATCCTGATCACAGACAGTTTTTCTTGTGTTATGTTTTAGCAATGCGTGTTTTCATATAATTTTAGAGATTTGGGGGATTTGATTTTGTAATCTAAAGTACTTGTTTCTTCCTTGTTTTTGCAGCAAATGGAGTGTCCAGGTCCATATCTGGACTAAGGATTTACTCTGTAGGTAAAAATAAATAGGATGGAACTATGAGGGCAACTCTTTAAAACTGATACAGTTCTGTAATTTTGATTTTTTTTGCAAGCACGCCATCATTGTTTTAAATTTATTAGTTTTTCATGCAAGAAGTATTTGTTGGTGTAAAACTGAGACGATGAATGGTTGTGAGATTACCCAATTTTTAAAGTTGGAGTTTCCCTCATTTTTTGCCATTCTTTGTGTTGTAGTTCCACTTTTATCTTGTGTTTTGTAGTTGTGTTTGACACATTTTAAGGTGACTGTGGTTGATTGATATTCTACTAACATAAGAGCATTTTGAACTATCCTTAGGCATAGTTTTTCACAACTATAGGAACTCTTGGAGAATGGTCCCTACTTCAAACCTCCATTTGCTGTTCACTACAGTAGATATATCAGAGGAGTTATGGGCAAACACTTCTGTGAACATATTCTTATTGCTAATCGTGTGATTTTTAACACGTCAGCATGCATGTTAAATACTTGGAATTTTTCACAGTGGTATTTGCGTTGGTTGCTTTAAATTGCAAATTTTGTGTTCCTTCTCTTTTCATGAGTAGTTAATAGTCTGCTTTTCCAATTTATATCAAATGCAGGTAATTAATTCCCCATGTAGGATGCAGCAAGTATACTGGCACTGACCCGCATGTACCATGTCTGTTCATTAATGTGGCATTGCTCGTGTTTCTTGTCTGGTTTGTAATTTGGAAGTGTTCGATTTCGACTTTATTATTTGCTTCTGATAAAGTACTCTTGGAGTGTTGTACCTTGACTGGGTAATGCATTTCTGATAAAGTACTATTATTGGATTATCTAGATATTAAGTGATTTTTCCTTGCTTTTTGATGTTCGTACCACACGAGAATTATGTATTTTTTCATCTGTTTAGTAAAATAAGTGAATGTAATTAATTGTAGTCTTGAAGTCGTTTTCCATTTAAGACGTAGTTTTACTTTGCTGCCTGTGAAAAAGTGTGACTTTTCTTTTGACAGGATTACATATTTTTACATTTTGTATTTTCGTGACATGTACGTGGAAAATCTAGTGTGTGAATGGTTCGCGTAATAGTTCAAATGAAGTGTGAACGTGTGCACCAGGAGGTAGGAAACTATGGTCCTCTGGCCGGAGGTGGCCCGCGAAAAATTCCGGCCAATAGCTGTGATACTCAGATACTATTATTCATACTGCGTTATTTATTTTTATGTTATTAACAAGAAAGTGATTAATTACCAATTTTATAATATTTGTGCTAGTATAAACGTAACTAATTTTAATATTATTGTAATAATGCTAATACGTTCCTTTTATCGTCTTATAAATAGTTTAAAAAGCACTGCAATTGAAAGGAAATAAAATAAATAAAAGTATAGCCTGTATTTTTTTTTTTGCGAAAATTCGAGTTTCGGATTCCCTAATAAACATACACGCGTTTTTGGCATTTGAATTTACTATACTTGCAATCGGGTACGAGAACGTCTGGTGGGTACACTCCAGATTCGGTTTAATGCGTATCTTATCACCTCAAAAATGCCGATAAGAGTAGAGACTATCGTGTCCAAATTGTTTATGAACAGTCCGATTATGTACAGGGTGAATCAGAGCTCTGATACAATACTTAAGGAGGTTGCTGGGAAGATAGTTTGGAGCAGAAAATGTAAGTAACATTTTTTTCTTCCAGATTTATCACCGTTTGAGAGTTACTACTTTTTATCCTTGATGTCGATTTTATTATTGTCATTTGTTATAAAATGCATCGGTTAGTTGTGACTCAATATTCCAGTCAGTTTCTTTGTTTGCAATTTAAAGAAAAAATGAAATTGTTGCAGTTTGTATCATTTGCCAATCCTCACTTCAGAATAAGTCTTTTTAATACTTTTCTTTCCATGTGGGTGAGACTTGTCAGATTTTTTATCGGTTTATTTATATTTCCTGCTCCAAATGATCTCCACAACAACATCCTTGGGTATCATACTAGACTTCTGAATCATCCTATATTTTGGTATATTTATAAGGTATGTTTAGTCAGTGCGAATATTTGATAGCTATTTAGCAGTTTTTAAACTGCAGAATTTTTCCTCATGGCTCTCCGTTTAGTTGTCTGTTTGGAACAAACCCGTCCGTCCGGAAGTAAAAAGTATACTGTATACGACCCTTGCTTTACACAGCCGAAACAGCAAAAGAAAGGAGCCAAAGGAAACAAATAACGAAATACGTAACTGTGATTTTGCTTACAATCATGGGCAGTAATATGAGCCTCTTCTCCATTTTTGTGAATGGAACAATTTTAATTTGCTTGCCTCAGTCAGTGGCTTGGCACTGATTCTAGCGAGAGGGCCTTAGAGGTCATATATCTGAGTTGCTGAATATTGAGCGGACGTGATGATGATTTCTGTACTTTTAGTGCCGGGCCGTTGGCCGTCACCAAATTGCCTACTTAAATATCACAGCAAAATCATACAACGTTGCAACACGAACATGGAGCCCAGGCGAGTGAAGATAGCTCGCACTTCGCAGCGTAGCAAAGCTAGCAACTCTGTACTGTTGACTAAGATTCGCGCAGTAAATTATGTGACGGTGAAGTTCTTTTGTGGCCTTGAAGCGTGTAATTTGGTGACTTTTCCCCACTTGTTACGTAAAATATTCGGAAGTGTTTAAATAATTATATTTCTACCACACAAAATATGGTTGTTTTTTGACATTATCAGCTCTTTTTATGAGCTGCATAGTTCACCCTGATTAGGCCATCTTCATGCTCTTAACAGTAAATAGAATCTTGAAATAAATGTGGTATGTAACACAGTAGTATTACAATCATACCTGCTGTATTAAGCGTGCGTGCATGCGTGGTGAGATATGACGTGCCTGTTAATGTTAATGACATGCATACCACTGAAAACGTGTAACACAGCCGAAATTAGAATTTTAAATGTTTACTGGACAATTTATTGTGCGTCACGGAATATACGTATTTCTGAACAGGATACTCCGGTTTAACGTATTGTGTTAAGTATTTTATGAATTTTTCTCATGTTTATTGATTTTCCCCCCTCAGGTTAAAATATTTGGTGAGGTAACCTAATATATGTGTGTAGTCATTGAGCAATATGAGCCTTAGGACGAATTAAAAGTTGCACATGGCAATGCTTAGATAATGTAAATTTCTGGTTCATAAGTTTTCTCCGACTACTCGAAGTTAAATAAGGCTCTGAAGTTAAAATCAAAGTGTCTGTAAACAATTTGGCGGATGGACGTTCATAGCGTTACTAGGCACGTAAAAATCACGTCATGGATTTCAATAAAGGTATGAAAGGTTGACAAGAAGTTTATTTTAGTTTAATTGGGCTACATTTATCGTATTACAGATGAAGAAAAATTCTTCATATTTTATGTATTAACACTTCTCTAATTCATAAGGAATATGCATTAATTCTAATGTTCCATTGAAAAGGACGTAGAAGCAAGCAGTCGTGGCCTGTTTTAAAGTTCATCCCAGCGTTTTCTTAGAGGGACTGTAACAATTCATGAAAACAGACGAACATAGTAGATATACGGGGCAGTAATTAATCCTGGCATTTTCGTGTACGAAGAAGGGATGCTAACAGACCAACATCGAATTTCGGTGGCAGACATTTCAGCATGACTTTCTGTATGAGAAGCTTTACTTGGAAAATTCTCTAGGATTGTCGTACTGTCTGAGTAGTATACTGCGAGTAAAGGTAGCTTATTTAGGAAAGTGACTGGGCACGATGTGGTAGCTGTGGTTCCGTGAAGCTGACCACGTCCATCTAGCGCACCAAGAATACGTGGAATTTAATCTGACATCCCCTTGATGGCGATGGCATGATGATAAAACACGGACAGTAGGATTTGAGACTTTCGCGGCGAGTACAATGAATAAAATCTTATCGGGCAATCAGCCGCGTATCCAGTCACTTCAGAACCATGAAGATGGGGACAGAGTTAGTTCCCGAAACGTCGGTTTACTACGGTAACCAGTTAACGCGGCTGATTGGCCGAGAAGATTTTATTGACAGGGACAGTGTTTCTGTGCAAACAACTCTGGTGGAGCAGCATCTTTCTAAAGAAACCAGTAGTTACTCAGCTAGTTGAGAAATTCCTGTCTTTTATTTAACCCGAATATTAATTATCGTGATCACAAGAGAACGCCACTGTTCTAGTAAAGAATCTGTCCACGTTTGGGGCCCTGTGTTTTTTTCTTCGTAGGATGGTGTTTTTAAGGTCAGTAGTAGTGGAGGCCGTGTCGAACTTCACCTTGATTAAGCAGGAAAGTACTGCTTTTATTTCAGTTACTTCCGCAACTATTCTCTGCTCTCGTAATAAGCAGTACAAATAGTAAGCCTGATAATTACTTTAGATAAATTGATTTTGAACTATTAATTGATGATGTTCTGTATCTAATGGGCCAGTGTGTTTTGCACTGTAGGTGTATGCTGAAATTTACGTATTACAGTTCATTTAAAATGGTCGACCTTGCGGATATTGTCCATGGTCTTCCCGAAAGTAAGTGGACATGTTGACCTTGAGCAGTGTTCTTGAGTACCTTGTGGAGTTAGATACGTGTGGGGAGCTTCGAGTGCCAGAAGTTGATGATTTTACGGTAGTTACAGGCCTTTTGTTGCTTGGTAACATTTAATTTGGCGAAATGTTTACGATATTTTGTTGTCTTTTTCTCCAATGTGACATCGTATACTTTTCAGGCTTTGTTAATATTTGATGTTAAGTAGAATTAGTGTTTACAAATGATAAAATCTGTTTAATGGTTTGAGGATTGTATATTCAATCCTGCACCTCTTTATTTTTAAGGTCTACACTTATTCTTTCACGTTCGCCAAGTAAAAGAGACGAAAGGGAAGAAAAAAGTCGCTTCCTGTAGATATTGTAATGTGAGGTCAACTGTACAGTGTGTACATTCGTGCCGTAGGAGAATATTCGGACCTAAGTACATTGAAGGGACAGGAAGCTGCAGAACATTGCATAACCTCATGAGAAGCTTTATAATTTGTACTTTTCACAAGAAAAAGCAGAATGATCAAAGAGGATGAGATGGACGAGACATTTAGCATGTGGGAGATAATAAATGCGTACAAATTCTTGGCTGGGATGCCAGAAAGAAAGAGACCACTCGGGAGCTCGAGGCGTAAATGGGGATAATATTAAAAATGATCACAGTGAAATAGCGCTGGAGGTTGGATTTATCTGGCTCGGGATAGAAACCTTTGGGTTCCATGCAGAACGGGGAATCTCTTAAGGAGGAATCTGGTGCGTGGAGTGAGTGAGTTGGTTAGTTTGTGTATTAATACTGAAAAAATACGCACATCCTTACTGTCACCAAGATACTAATTAAGGTTATAAGTTAACGCAGTGCTGACTCGACTTTTTACGGGAGGTAAGCGTTTTGAATTTCGCTGGGGAATCGGCCGTTCTGAGGATTTTCTTGGTACCTGAGGTCGAGACGTGCTTCCCGGCTTCAGGGTGGCCTGAAAACATGTACGGCGCCACAGTATGAAAGATCAGTTTAAAATAATTTATATTAGAATTGTATTTTTTCTTTGTTTGCGTTCCATGTGGACCCCAAGGGCGTCTGAGGTTCGTTTTCCAGTTCGGTCATATCATGAGAAGTAGTGATAGATACGGGCTGCTTCAGCTGATAATCCAGGGGAAAGTATTCGGAAAGAGGGGACCTGGCAGGCCAAGAATCTCCTGGCTTCAGAACCTAAAAACTTGGTTCTCGGTGTCCACTGGAGGGCTGTTTCAAGTAGCAGCCAGTAAAGCTCAAATCGCTATGCCGATCGCCAACATCCGGAACGGATAGGCACTTTAAGAAGAAGTGTGCAAGTTGAAGTGAGATCGTGCTGGCCGCTCAGGTCTATAATGATTGCGGATAACGCACTTCAGCGCGCCGACAGGCGTCTAATCTTATCACCGGCCTGATAGATGTATTTATTCTCACTTGAAGAAAATGAAGTAGCTTATTATATGATACTTATTCGTAGGCGTTATCACTTCCTTGCAAACCGAAATTCCCAAAGTACACGTAGACGCTCTGTTTCATCGCATTTTTATATTTTTGTAGTAATATTTTAGACGCTTTTCCGTTTCCCTAGCTGAGTTGCTTCGCCATGTATGTCTTTTCGTCTTTCCACGTGTTATAACTAGAAGATGATTGCACGGATTTTTATAAAATTTAATATTGGGAAT